>JAPPVO010000032.1:109759-284379 GCA_030407325.1 Camellia japonica | reverse complement strand
GTCCTCTGGGTATTGGTTATTGTAAAACTGGAGATCGGCAAGATCCTCCCCCACAGCTGTTACATCATCTGTTCCCTGCCCAGGCTATCTCCTTGGATCATACACAACTCTCCCCCTGTTGGCAATTCTACTCCGGGCCCATCTTGGCCTTTTGATGAAATGTAGTCACTCGGACTATATGTCTTCCCAACGTAACTCCCAGATTCCGCAGATTCTGACTCAACGACCTGTTTCTCCTTGGGAATCTCCCTTCCCTGTTCTTGGCGGTCACCGCCACTGGCTTAGATTGGGTCATGGGGATGTCCATCATGCACAAGTCGGTGCAATCGGGGAGGAAACTCTGGTTTAGGCAGGTGGGTAGGTGTGATATAGATACTAGGGTCGTAGGACACGGTCCCAGTATGGATGAAATTGAGTCTTTTGGGTGGTGGAGCTTGGTTATGTGCGGGGAGGGGATTTGTAGTAACATTGGGTTTTTCGGAGGCAAAATCACCCCATTGTCAATGAGATCTTGGATCTCATGACGCAACCGGAAGCACAGATCGGTGTCGTGACCGTGCTGTTGGTGAAAGGCACAATATTTGGCCGGGTTATGGGTAGGAGGGAGTTTTTCTGGTAAGGGTCGTGGCTCCAGGGGCTTCAGGTGCCCTTTTTTGATCAAAACCCCCAGAGCTTTGGACAAGGGCATATATAGTGGGGCGAAGGTTCTGGTGTTTCTGGGTGGGTATTTGGTTGTTTGTGGGTTGCTTCCGGACGCGCCAGAGAATGGTGCAGCTGTCGTATTTCTTGGAGGGGGGTTGGCGGTGACCATGCTTACTTCGGTGGCTCTCGTAGTAGTAGTGCCACTCGGGCCCGCATTGCTACCACGGTTGAAAGTTCGTCGGGGTTGCTCCGGTCGTTATCAATCAAGCCTTGCTTCAAGGCATCTTCAATCTGCACCCCCATTTCATGTAGGTCAGAAAAAGTAGGAAAGGGGAGAACTATCATCTTTTGCATCAACTTCGGCTGAAGATTGCGCACAATCATCCGAATTTGGTCTTTGTCCGTGGCCTCAAGGTCATCATCGAAGCCTTGGCCCTCCATCTGGTTACAAACTCTGAAAAACTCTCCTTAGGCTCTTGCCTAGTCGTCTCGAGATCACGGGTCGTAATCTCAATCTGTGTATTATACGAATACTGTACGATGAAGGCCTCAGCCATTTCGTCCCAATTCCTCTTGACATCATCTTCTAACTTGGCATACCATATGGCCGCCACACCCGACAGGGTCCGGCCAAACAAAGACAACTTCTGAAGCCTACTGAGGCCCATCGGCCTTAGAACATCTGAAAACAGTCTTAAATGCACCATGGGGTCCCCGGACCCGTCAAATCGATCAATATGAGGCATTTTGAATCTGTCGGGCAACGTCACAGCTGCGTCCGTGTATCCATCTTCAATATCGGGGATAGTCTTGACCCCTTGGGATCTCTTGAACAGCTTTTCAAGCTTGCTCAACTTTAGTGCTGTGGGATCAGTCTCGAACTCAAAGGGAGAGTCCGGTAGGTTGGTGGGTGTTTTTGATAGCTGAGGTTGGATTTGAGGTAGGATCGGAGGTGGGGGTGGTCCTGTGGGCAGTTCTGTATCAGTCTGAACATTGGCTGTCTCCCCGACATTAGGAACTCCTAACGGGGGAGGAACTTGATGCGAAGCAGATGCTCCGGTCTGCTGCTCTAGCCTGGCTATTGTCTCTGCCTGTTCTTTTACCAGTGTGGCCTGTTGCCTGGCGAATTCTGCCTGTCGGACAGCATCTTGCTGCATCATTTTCATGCTTTCTTGGAGGTGGCGCACCATCTCTTCTAAACTAGCCATGCTATTCTGCTCTGGTTGAAATACCGGTATATATTCTCTCTCTGTTGATGACACGGAATCCTGATCCCTACTGAACACAGGTGGGGTAGATAAGGCCCTCTGAACTGACTGTTGTGCTAATGTCCTCTGTCTGACTGACCTCCGCCTAGTAACCGGGGGTAGTGAACAGTACACTGGTTGTCCGTCTACCAGATCCTCAGATCGATGGAGTCGACGACCTCTAGTCCAGAGTGCTCGGGGAGTATCTACTGGGTCAGAAGCAATCGTGCTCAACTACCTAAAAAAAAAAGAGATAAATAAAGCGTATAAATAACAGAAAATCGGACAGCATAACGGCATAAAATAAACAACACACGGTTGGATAACACGCTGAACTCGATTCACTGTCCTTCCAATACTGATCACTATTTCTGAATCATTGTCCCCAAGTCTGAATCTTGTACCCACAGATAACTGATTCCCCAAAATACTGTTACTGGTGCCCTCAGGCCGGATAAAACTTGCAAACTGACATGTGCATTCCCTGTAGAGATACATTCTAAAAAGCACATAGCAGATAAATGGAAGCCAATACACCCCTATGTTGGGGTAGGGTTTCCCTGTCCTATTTTGTCAGGAGCTAGGGTTTCACTACGCACGCAGCGGTTTCAAACAACCTAAAATCGGGTAAGCAACCTGTCCTAGTTGGAATGGTCACTATGGATTCCGAATATGCACTAGGTCGAATGGTCAGAAAGGGTGCCCCGGTAAAACCGGGGTTTGTGTTCCCATGCTGTCAGATCCCATAACCGGTCAGCCTTACGGTCATGCCTTGACAAGACAAGCCTCCGGCAAACCGTTCAGGAATGGCATATGGCAAACACGGAGTCCTAGGCGCACCAATGCAAATGCAATGCAAAGAGACACATAAACGAAATCAAAACAGGATATCATGAGTTCGAGTCAAGCTCTCTAAAACTCCCCAGCAGAGTCGCCAGAAACTGTAACAAGCCCGCGGGGGACCTCGGCTACAGTTCGGACTCTCCTTTTTTGTGTTGCGGTTCTAAATCTGAACCAAAGAGTCCAACTCTGGCAAATCGTTTTGAAGAAAAACAGATTTTTGAAAAGTAGTGCCAAACATGGACTGCTTTGCCAGATTACAGAGTCGCCACCTAAATATTTTTTTATGGGGGAATTTAGGAAACCCTGACTCGGTGCCGAAGGCCACGTGTCCGTCATCACCAAATGTCTTGGCTCGGGAGCTTGGGTACGATCGGGGAAGGTCAGCTATGAGCACCCCCTTTCGCCCGGTCCGAAGACCGGCCTCTACTAACCGTGATATCCGATTTTGAAAACAATACATGCTCTTATTCCGATTATTAGCCTAGAATTACTATGTTATGCGCACAACAAACAAGTATAGACTAGATTGCCTAATTCGGAAATAATCATTGCATATCCGTTTGTTTTGAAAGCGTTTCGGGCTTTGCTACTCGCAAGTAGGCTAAAATACGGATTTCAATGAGTTTTCCAACTCAAGCAACCCAACCTCCACCGACAGGCATTCAAACAGTTTATCTCACATAAGCACTTAGCCGCATGGTAAGCATACTGTCATGGCAACATTCACACGCATGTGGTATGCTAAAGCGTAAATACTTACATCGTACTCCGTGCCAAAACAGTAAACTAGTTAGCAAACATGCATGACCTAGTTTATGTTAAATGGCTAATGCAACACATACAGCATGTAATTAGGATAGGCTCGGCTAACCCTAAAAATGGCATGTGAAGTGCACTTTATTTGATGCACGTATTCAATTTGGAATTGAAAGTACGATGCAGTTTGTATGATGTACCGAGCCCGATGCATGTAAACAAATGCATGGATGCACGCATGCATTGCATAAGGTATGCTAAAATAGACGTGCCCTAATCTACCATCATAAGCGGGTAAATAAAAGGGAGAAAGAAGTGGGGGTTGGAAGACATACACACACTCACCCACACTTATTACAATTATGCCCTCGCTCGGAGGGACCAAAAGAATATACAGTCCAAAAATAATACAGTCCAAATACAGAATAAATTAATTATTACAGAAATTTCTAACTATCAAATTAAATGTTAACATAATAGAAAAGGGCCTCAGCCCTGCCTCGGGATGCGTGAATGATGCATGTTTGATCCAACTTGCCCGGAAAGCCCACACCGTAGCACTGCTGTCTCTGTTTCCACTGCCCTGCCTTTCTGAAATACTTCCAAAGTCCCAGAACATCTCCCAAATGAACTGCAGTACACCACCGGCCAGAAGGAATGGCCATCGGCCGCTTAAATTAACCATTGGCTTCTTGTAGAGTTTATCGGCACAAAAAGTGTGCCGGTCGGCACATTGTACTGTCGGTCGGCAGAAAGTTCCTGCAGAGGACAGTTTGACAGCAGCAGAAAACCAGCAGTGCATGGCATGGATTTTGAGCATATGTAAGCATGGCCAATACCTCCTATCATGCTTGGGGACTCAAGGAGGTATGACTCTTGGTTCTTGGGCCATCAATTATGCATCTTGATGCATGATGGCCTAAGAAACCGAGGTTGCATTTCAATGGTAATGCATGCAAACAAACAAATGAAATCCAAGGCCTTATCATGTGTTAGTCAAAGGTCTTGGTGACCAAGAATTGAGACGAGTTGCACCACTTGAAGTGTGAACTCCTCTCAAACCTATGCTTGGCTTGACAATCCCCAAGCCAAGCCATGTAATGCATGTATGTGATATAGCTCAAGTGATGCAACAATGGGACTAAGATGCAAGGCATGCAAACATGGGCCAATCAAGTAATGAGACCGACCTACTACAACACTCGATGAACCAAGCATACATCAAGCATATAATGAGCATACAATGGTGGCCTCAACTTCAATGGGGCAGCCCTCAAACCACCCCAAAAACAGTGGCAAAACAAGCCCTAAATGATGACCAAAATGCTATACAAACATGCAAGTTCATGGGCCTAAACCTAAGGCACCAAAAAGAGCATCTTACTACCACTTACACAACCACTCATGGCATGAATCTAACAACCAAAAACAGATTCTTAGTATGCAAAATGACACCCAAATCCCCTCACATGGCACCCCCAAAATGCATTAATCATGGAAGCATACACAAGGCCTATTCTTAGGCATAAAAGGACACACCTTTAAAGCATAAAAGAGATGACAAGTACAAACATATGAGCATGGATTAAGGTCTGAAATAGCATGTCAAATGATCCCAAATCATCTAAATAGGCTATCTAATGCACGTACATGGATCACCTACCCAAAGCTTACAAGCCCTCATACAAAACAACCATGTCAAGCATGCTAAATATGACAAAAACAGTGGCCCACAGCCCTTATACATGGCAAAATGATGTTAGTATCTCCATGAAACTAAGCTAAAACATGCGAGAAAACATGGCCTCAAAGCATGGCATACTTCTAGGCATAAGAGAGCATTTCAAAGCAAACATAAGAGGCATGTTAGGGACCATAAAACCAACCTAAAACAGAGGCATAACATGTCATATAAACCACAAATATACTCTGAAATGCAGCCAAAACCAACCATGCATACATGCTATTATTTGAGCCCAAAAACAAAGGTAAGCAAGGGACAAAGGGGAGAGAGGTGTCCCTCCCCTATATGAGACTCGAAAATACCTTCCTCACCACTGAAAACCCACTGGTTTTCAGTGGTGAGAAGACCAAAAACACCGAGTAAACAAGGCCTCAAGAAAAGGCTCCAAAATGGCTAAAACAAGGCCTAAGAGGGTGAGACTCTACCCAAACCACAAAACAACCTTGATGAATGTTCTTAAGCAAGGAAAAACAAGTCTTTTTTATGTTAAACACAAATCCAAAAACACAAAGCAAGAGGGGTAGAAAGCTAGTGCAAGAATGGGGAACTAAAGTAACAAGCTCACCCTTGAAGATCCTTTGAAGAACAGGTAGAGCAGCCCTCCTCTAATGATCAAAACCAGTCCAAAACCACCACAAAACAACCTTCCAAGTCCCTCAATCTCGAAGCTAGGTGTAATAGTGTGTGTAATGGTGCAAAAATGAGGTAAAACTACACTTTTTGGCAACAAAACACACACACAAGAGGAGAGAGAGGGAAAATATATAGAGAGAGAGTGTATCACATAGATATATAGATATAAGCTCTGGTTTTTGACCTAAAATGGCTAACCTTGAGCAAAGGGAGAGAAGGGTTGCTTATATAGGCCAAGAAGACTTAGTGGCTAAGCAAAACAAAAGAGTCAAAGGGTTCAAGGGATCAAAGGGGGTGCAAGGCTTCTTGGAGAAGCCAAGACAGTTGGCCAAGCTTCTCCAAGAAGCTTTAGCCAAAGGGTCAAGCTTCTAGAAGCTTTAAGGGGTTCAAGGGTGCAAAGGGTGCAAACCCGGGCATGGGGAGTGGTGATGGTGCACTCCAGCTATCACAGCTGCCATGCACCATCCCTGGGGGTGCAAAGGGGTCACACCGACCAGCCAAAACAGTCACTGGCACAAAAGAGTGCCGGTCGGCAGTATATCGTGCCGACCGGCCAAATATTTTGGGAAATTAGTGCCGATGGCCACGAGGGACTGCCTGTGATGTATAGGGGCAGCCGGTGGGCTTCAGGGATGGCTAACAAGCCTCTCCCTACCCTTGAAGGCAAAAACACAAGTGTTTGGTGCCAAAACCGAACACGAAGCAGTCGAGTCAAGAGGTCCTGAGACGAGGCGCGCTGCCGAGGCCTCCGGGAACTCGAGACGAACACAATCATGGATAATCACCGGGTGTCCAAGCGGTGACGTCCAAGTCTTAAGGACGGTCAAAAATGGGGTGTCTACAATCACTCACGCTATTTTGCGCGTGGCACTGTTTTGTGCAGTTTACCACTCGCGCTATTTTGCCCGTGGCACTATTTTGTGCAGTTCACGCTCGCGCTATTTTGCGCGTCGCGCTGTTTTGTGCAGTTTATGACTCCTCCTATTTTGCACGACGCACTGTTTTGTGCAGTTCACACTCGCGCTATTTTGCGCGTCGCCCTGTTTTGTGTAGTTTATCACTCACGCCATTTTGCGCTTCGCACTGTTTTGTGCAGTTTACCACTCGCGCAATTTTTCGCGTGGCACTGTTTTGTGCAGTTTATCGCTCGCCCTATTTTGCGCGTCGCAGTATTTTGTGCAGTTTATAACTCTTGCTATTTTGCGCGTCGCACTGTTTTGTGCAGTTTATAACTCTTGCAATTTTGCGCGTCGCATTGTTTTGTGCAGTTCACACTCTTGCTATTTTGCGCGTCGCACTGTTTTGGTGCAGTTTATCACTCGCGCTATTTTGCGCGTCGCACAGTTTTGTGCAGTTAATCACTCGCGCTATTTTGCGCGTCGCACTGTTTTGTGCAGTTTATCACTCGCGCTATTTTGCGAGTCGCACAGTTTTGTGCAGTTTATCACTCACGCTATTTTGCGGGTCCCACAGTTTTGTGCACTTTATCACTTGCGCTATTTTGCTCATCGCACTGTTTTGTGCAGTTTGTCACTCGCGCTATTTTGCGCGTCGCACTGTTTTGTGCAGTTTACGATCGCGCTATTTTGCGCGTCGCACTATTTTGTGCAGTTTATCACTCGCGCTATTTTACGCGTCGCACTGTTTTCGGCAGTTGACACTCGCGCTATTTTGCGCGTGGCACTGTTTTTTATAGTTTACCACTCGCGCTATTTTACGCGTCGCACTGTTTTCGGCAGTTTATCACTCGCGCTATTTTGCGTGTCGCACTGTTTTGTGCAGTTCACACTCGCGCTATTTTGTGCGTCCCACTGTTTTGTGCAGTTTATCACTCGCGCTATGTTGCGCGTCGCACTGTTTTGTGCAGTTGACACTCGCGCCATTTTGCGGGTCGCACTGTTTTGTGCAGTTCACACTCGCGCCATTTTGTGCGTCGCACTGTTTTGTGCAGTTGATACTCGCGCTATTTTGCGCGTCGCACTGTTTTGTGCAGTTTATCACTCCCGCTATTTTGCGCGTCGCACTGTTTTGTGCAGTTGACACTCGCGCTATTTTGCGCGTTGCACTGTTTTGTGGAGTTTATCACTCGCGCTATTTTGCGCGTCGCACTGTTTCGTGCAGTTAATCACTCGCGCTATTGTGCGCGTCGCACTGTTTTGTGCAGTTGACCCTCGCGCTATTTTGCGCGTCGCACTGTTTTGTGCAGTTCACACTCGCGCTATTATGCGTGTCGCACTATTTTGTTCAGTTTATCACTCGCGTGATTTTGCACGTCGCACTATTTTGTGTAGTTTATCACTCGCGCTATTTTACGCGTCGCACTGTTTTGTGCAGTTTATCACTCGCGCAATTTTGCGGGTCGCAATGTTTTGTGAAGTTCACACTCGCGATATTTTGCACGTGGCACTGTTTTGTGTAGTTCGCACTCGCGCTATTTTGCACGTCGCACTGTTTTGTGCAGTTTATCACTCCTACTATTTTACTCGTCGCACTGTTTTATGCAGTTCACACTCGCGCGATTTTGCGCGTTGCACTGTTTTGTGCAGTTTATCACTCGCACTATTTTGCGCGTCACACTGCTTTGTGCAGTTCACGCTCGCGCTACTTTACGCGTCGCGTTGTTTTGTGCAGTTTATCACTCGCGCTATTTTGCGCGTCGCACTGTTTTGTGCAGTTAACAATCGCGCTATTTTGTGCGTCGCGCCATTTTGTGCAGATTACCACTCGCGCTATTTCGCGCGTCGTACTGTTTTGTTCAGTTTATCACTCGCGCTATTTTGCGCGTCGCACTATTTTGTGCAGTTTATCACTCCCGCTATTTTGCGGGTCGCACTGTTTTGTATAGTTTATCACTCGCACTGTTTTGTGCAGTTGACACTCGCACTATTTTGCGCGTCGCACGGTGTTGTGCAGTTGACACTCGCCCTATTTTGCGCGTCGCACCGTTTTGTGCAGTTCACACTCCCGCTATTTTGCGCGTCGCACTGTTTTGTGCAGTTGGCACTCGCGCTATTTTGCGCGTCGCACTGTTTTGTACAGTTCCCACTCGCGCTATTTTGCGCGTCGCACTGTTTTGTGCAGTTCGTACTCGCGCTACTTTGCGCATCGCACTGTTTTGTGCAGTTTATCACTCGCACTATTTTACGCTTCGCACTGTTTTGTGCAGTTTAGCACTAGCGCTTTTGCGCGTGGCACTGCTTTCTACAGTTCACACTCGCGCTATTTTGCGCGTCGCACTGTTTCGTGCAGTTAATGACTCGGGATATTTTGCGCGTCACACTGTTTTGTGCAGTTCACACCCGCGCTATTTTCCGCGTCGCACTGTTTTGTGCAGTTTATCACCGGCGCTATTTTGCGCGTCGCACTGTTTTGTGCAGTTTATCACCGGCGCTATTTTGCGCTTCGCACTGTTTTGTGCAGTTCGCGCTCGTGCTATTTTGTGCGTCGCACTGTTTTGTGCAGTATATCACTCCTGCTACTTTGCGCGTCGCACTGTTTTGTGCAGTTTTGCACTCGCTCTATTTTGCGCGTCGCACTGTTTTCTACAGTTCACACTCGCGCTATTTTGCGCGTCGTACTGTTTTGTGCAGTTTATCACTCGCGCTATTTTGCGCTTCGCACTGTTTTGTGCAGTTCGCGCTTGCGCTATTTTGTGCGTCGCACTGTTTTGTGTAGTATATCACTCTTGCTACTTTGCGCGTCGCACTGTTTTGTGCAGTTGACACTCGCGCTATTTTGCGCATCGCACTGTTTTGTGTAGTTTATCACTCGCGCTATTTTGCGCGTCGCACTATTTCGCGCTGTTAATCACTCGGGCTATTTTCCGCGTCGCACTGTTTTGTCCAGTTGACACTCGTGCTATTTTGCGCGTCGCACTGTTTTGGGCAGTTCACACTCGCGCTATTTTGCGCGTCCCACTATTTTGTGTAGTTTATCACTCGCGCTATTTTGCGCATCACACTGTTTTGTGCAGTTGACACCCGCGCTATTTTCCGCGTCGCACTGTTTTGTGCAGTTTATCACCCACGCTATTTTGCGCGTCGCACTGTTTTGTCCAGTTTATCACTCCTGCTATTTTGCGCGTCGCACTGTTTTGTGCAGTTTATAACTCTTGCTATTTTGCGCGTCGCACTGTTTTGTGCAGTTGACACTCGGCCTATTTTGCGTGTCGCACTGTTTTGTGCAGTTCACACTCGCGCTATTTTGCGCGTCGCACTGTTTTGTGCAGTTTATCACTCGCGCTAATTTGCGCGTCGCACTATTTTGTGCAGTTCGCACTCGCGCTATTTTGCGCGTCGCACTGTTTTGTGCAGTTTATCACTCGCGCTATTTTGCGCTTCGCACTGTTTTGTGCAGTTGACACTCGCGCTATTTTGCCCATCGCACTGTTTTGTGCAGTTTATCACTCGCGCTATTTTGCGCATCGCACTGTTTTGTGGAGTTTGTCACTCATGCTATTTTGCGCGTCGCCCTATTTTGTGCAGTTGAGACTCGCGCTATTTTGCACGTCGCACTGTTTTGTACAGTTCACACTCACGCCATTTTGCGCGTCGCACTGTTTTGTGCAGTTCGCACTCGCGTTATTTTGCGCTTCGCATTGTTTTGTGCTGTCTATCACTCGCGCTATTTTGCGCGTGGCAATATTTTGTGCAGTTTATCACTCGCTCTATTTTGCGCGTCGCACTGTTTTGGGAAGTTCACACTCGTGCTATTTTTGGCGTCCCACTATTTTGTGCAGTTTATCACTCGCGCTAATTTTGCGCGTCACACTATTTTGTGCAGTTGACACCCGCGCTATTTTCCGCGTCGCACTGTTTTGTGCAGTTTATCACCGGCGCTATTTTGCGCGTCGCACTATTTTGTCCAGTTTATCACTCCAGCTATTTTGCGCGTCGCACTATTTTGTGCGGTTTATAACTCTTGCTATTTTGCGCGTCGCACTGTTTTGTGCAGTTGACACTCGCGCTATTTTGCGCGTCGCACTGTTTTGTGCAGTTCACACCCGCGCTTTCTTGCGCGTCGCACTATTTTGGTGCAGTTTATCACTCGCGCTATTTTGCGCGTCGCACTGTTTCGTGCAGTTAATCACTCGCGCTATTTTGCGCGTCGCACTGTTTTGTGCAGTTTATCACTCGCGCTATTTTGCGTGTTGCACTGTTTTATGCAGTTTATCACTCGCGCTATTTTGCGGGTTGAACAGTTTTGTGCAGTTTATCACTCGCGCTATTTTGCGCGTCGCACTCTTTTGTGGACTTTATCACTCGCACTATTTTGCGTGTCGCACTGTTTTGTGCAGTTGAGACTCGCGCTATTTTGCGCGTCGCACTGTTTTGTACAGTTCACACTCGCGCTATTTTGCGCGTCGCACTATTTTGTACAGTTCACACTCGCGCTATTTTGTGCGTTGCACTGTTTTGTACAGTTCACACTCGCGTTATTTTGTGCGTGGCACTGTTTTGTGCAGTTCACACTCGCGCTATTTTGCGCGTCGCACTGTTTTGTGCAGTTTATCACTCACGCTAATTTGCGCGTCGCACTATTTTGTGCAGTTCGCGCTCGCGGTATTTTGCGCGTCGCACTATTTTGTGCAGTTTATCACTCGCGCTATTTTACGCGTCGCACTATTTTGCGCATCACACTGTTTTACGCAGTTGACACGCGCGCTATTTTCCGCGTCGCACTGTTTTGTGCAGTTTATCACCCACTCTATTTTGCGCGTCGCACTGTTTTGTCCAGTTTATCACTCCTGCTATTTTGCGCGTCGCACAGTTTTGTGCAGTTTATAACTCTTGCTATTTTGCGCGTCGCACCGTTTTGTGCAGTTGACACTCGGCCTATTTTGCGCGTCGCACTGTTTTGTGCAGTTCACACTCGCGGTATTTTGCACGTCGCACTGTTTTGTGTAGTTTATCACTCGCGCTAATTTGCGCGTCGTACTATTTTGTGCAGTTCGCACTCGTGCTAATTTGCGCGTCGCAATATTTTGTGGAGTTTATCACTCACGCTATTTTGCGCGTCGCACTATTTTGTGCAGATGAGACTCGCGCTATTTTGCGCGTCGCACTATTTTGTACAGTTCACACTCCTGCTATTTTGCGCGTCGCACTGTTTTGTGCAGTTCGCACTCGCGCTATTTTGCGCGTCGCACCGTTTTGGTGCAGTTTATCACTCGCGCTATTTTTCGCGTCGCACTGTTTCGTGCAGTTAATCACTCGCGCTATTTTGCGCATCGCACTGTTTTGTGCAGTTTATCACTCGCGCTATTTTGGGCGTGGCACTGTTTTGTGCAGTTTATCACTCGCGCTATTTTGCGGGTCGAACTGTTTTGTGCAGTTTATCACTAGCGCTATTTTGCGCGTCGCACTCTTTTGTGGAGTTTATCACTCGCACTATTTTGCGCGTCGCACTGTTTTGTGCAGTTGAGACTCGCGCTATTTTGCGCGTCGCACTGTTTTGTACAGTTCACACTCGCGTTGTTTTGCGCGTCGCACTGTTTTGTGCGGTTTATCACTCGCGCTCATTTGCGCGTCGCACTATTTTGTGCAGTTCGCGCTCGCGGTATTTTGCGCGTCGCACTATTTTGTGCAGTTTATCACTCGCGCTATTTTGCGCGTCGCACTATTTTGTGCAGCTGACACTCGCGCTATTTTGCCCATCGCACTGTTTTGTGCAGTTTATCACTCGCGCTATTTTGCGCGTCGCACTATTTTGTGGAGTTTATCACTCGCGCTATTTTGCGCGTCGCACTGTTTTGTGCAGTTGACACTCGCGCTATTTTGCGCGTCGCACTGTTTTGGGCAGTCCACACTCGCACTATTTTGCACGTCCCATTATTTTGTGTAGTTTATCACTCGTGCTATGTTGCGCATCACACTGTTTTCTGCAGTTGACACCCGCGTTATTTTCCGCGTCGCACTGTTTTGTGCAGTTTATCACCCACGCTATTTTGCGCGTCACACTGTTTTGTCCAGTATATCACTCCTGCTATTTTGCGCGTCGCACTGTTTTGTGCAGTTTATAACTGTTGCTATTTTGCGCGTCGCACTGTTTTGTGCAGTTGACACTCGGCCTATTTTGCACGTCGCACTGTTTTGTGCAGGTCACACTCGCGCTATTTTGCGCGTCGCACTACTTTGTGCAGTTTATCACTCGCGCTAATTTGCGCGTCGCACTATTTTGTGCAGTTCGCACTCGCGCTATTTTGCGCGTCGCACTGTTTTGTGCAGTTTGTCACTCGCGCTATTTTGCGCTTCGCACTGTTTTGTGCAGTTGACACTCTCGCTATTTTTCCCATCACACTGTTTTGTGCAGTTTATCACTCGCGCTATTTTGCGCGTCGCACTGTTTCGTGCAGTTAATCACTCGCGCTATTTTGCGCGTCGCACTGTTTTGTGCAGTTTATCACTCGCGCTATTTTGCGCGTCGCACTCTTTTGTGGACTTTATCACTCACACTATTTTGCGCGTCGCACTGTTTTGTGCAGTTGAGACTCGCGCTATTTTGCGCATCGCACAGTTTTGTACAGTTCACACTCGCGCTATTTTGCGCGTCGCACTGTTTTGTACAGTTCACACTCGCACTATTTTGTGCGTTGCACTGTTTTGTACAGTTCACACTCGCGTTATTTTGTGTGTTGCACTGTTTTGTGCAGTTCACACTCGCGCTATTTTGCGCGTCGCACTGTTTTGTGCAGTTTATCACTCGCGCTAATTTGCGCGTCGCACTATTTTGTGCAGTTTATCACTCGCGCTATTTTACGCGTCGCACTATTTTGCGCATCACAATTTTTTACGCAGTTGACACGCGCGCTATTTTCCGCGTCGCACTGTTTTGTGCAGTTTATCACTCGCGCTATTTTGCGTTTCGCACTGTTTTGTGCAGTTGACACTCGCGCTATTTTGCCCATCACACTGTTTTGTGCAGTTTATCACTCGCGCTATTTTGCGCGTCGCAATATTTTGTGGAGTTTATCACTCACGCTATTTTGCGCGTCGCACTATTTTGTGCAGATGAGACTCGCGCTATTTTGCGCGTCGCACTATTTTGTACAGTTCACACTCCCGCTATTTTGCGCGTCGCACTGTTTTGTGCAGTTCGCACTCGCGCTATTTTGCGCGTCGCACCGTTTTGGTGCAGTTTATCACTCGCGCTATTTTGCGCGTTGCACTGTTTCGTGCAATTAATCACTCGCGCTATTTTGCGCATCGCACTGTTTTGTGCAGTTTATCACTCGCGCTATTTTGGGCATTGCACTGTTTTGTGCAGTTTATCACTCGCGCTATTTTGCGGGTCGAACTGTTTTGTGCAGTTTATCACTAGCGCTATTTTGCGCGTCGCACTCTTTTGTGGAGTTTATCACTCGCACTATTTTGCGCGTCGCACTGTTTTGTGCAGTTGAGACTCGCGCTATTTTGCGCGTCGCACTGTTTTGTACAGATCACACTCGCGCTGTTTTGCGCGTCGCACTGTTTTGTGGAGTTCACACTCGCGCTATTTTGCGCGTCGCACTGTTTTGTGCAGTTTATCACTCGCGCTAATTTGCGCGTCGCACTATTTTGTGCAGTTCGCGCTCGCGGTATTTTGCGCGTCGCACTATTTTATGCAGTTTATCACTCGCGCTATTTTGCGCGTCGCACTATTTTGTGCAGCTGACACTTGCGCTATTTTGCGCGTCGCACTGTTTTGGGCAGTTCACACTCGCACTATTTTGCACGTCCCATTATTTTGTGTAGTTTATCACTCGTGCTATTTTGCGCATCACACTGTTTTGTGCAGTTGACACCCGCGCTATTTTCCGCGTTGCACTGTTTTGTGCAGTTTATCACCCACGCTATTTTGCGCGTCGCACTGTTTTGTCCAGTATATCACTCCTGCTATTTTGCGCGTCGCACTGTTTTGTGCAGTTTATAACTGTTGCTATTTTGCGCGTCGCTCTGTTTTGTGCAGTTGACACTTGGCTATTTTGCACGTCGCACTGTTTTGTGCAGGTCACACTCGCGCTATTTTGCGCGTCGTACTGCTTTGTGCAGTTTATCACTCGCGCTAATTTTGCGCGTCGCACTATTTTGTGCAGTTCGCACTCGCGCTATTTTGCGCGTCGCACGTTTTGTACAGTTTGTCACTCGCGCTATTTTGCGCTCGCACTATTTTGTGCAGTGACACTCGCGCTATTTTTCCCATCACACTGTTTTGTGCAGTTTATCACTCGGGCTATTTTGCACGTCGCAATATTTTATGGAGTTTATCACTCACGCTATTTTGCGCGTCGCACTATTTTGTGCAGTTGAAACTCGTGCTATTTTGCGCGTCGCACTGTTTTGTACTGTTCACACTCGCGCTATTTTGCGCGTCGCACTGTTTCGTGCAGTTTATCACTCTTGCTATTTTGCGCTTCGCATTATTTTGTGCAGTTTAGCACTCGCGCTATTTTGCGCGTGGCTCTGTTTTCTGCAGTTTATCACTCGCTCTATTTTGCGCGTCGCACTGTTTTGGGCAGTTCACATTCGCGCTATTTTGCGCGTCCCACTATTTTGTGCAGTTATCACTCGTGCTAATTTTGCGCGTCACACTGTTTTGTGCAGTTGACACCCGCGCTATTTTCCGCGTTGCACTGTTTTGTGCAGTTTATCACCGGCGCTATTTTGCGCGTCGCACTGTGTAACAGCGCCCGGGTCGGACCTCGGCTACAGTTTGGACTCGATTTGTGTCGCGGTTCTAAATCTGAACCAAAGAGTCCAAATCCGGCAAATCGTTTTGAAGAAAAACAGATTTTTAAAAAAGTAGTGCCAAACATGGACTGCTTTGCCAGATTACAGAGTCGCCACCTAAATATTTTTTAATGGGAATTTAGGAAACCCTGACTCGGTGCCGAAGGCCACGTGTCCGTCATCACCAAATGTCTTGGCTCGGGAGCTTGGGTACGATCGGGGAAGGTCAGCTATGAGCACCCCCTTTCGCCCGGTCCGAAGCCGGCCTCTACTAATCATGATATCCGATTTTGAAAACATTATGCGTTCTTATCCAATTATTAGCCTAGAATTACTATGTGATGCGCACAACACAAAAGTATAGACTAGATCGCCTAATTTGGAAATAAGCATTGCATATCCGTTTTGTCTCGAAAAACGTGTTAGTTTTGCTACTCGCAAGTAGGCTAAAATACGGATTTCAATGAGTTGTTCCAACTCAGACAATCCAACCTCCACCCACAGGCATTCAAACAGTTTATCTCATAAGCATTTAGCCACATGGTAAGCATACTGTCATGGCAACATTCACATGCATGTGGTATGCTAAAGCGTAAATACTTACATCGTACTCCGTGCCAAAACAGTAAACTAGTTAGCAAACATGCATGACCTAGCTCATGTTAAGTGGCTAATGCAACACAGACATAGATGCAATCTAGAGTAGGCTCGGCTAACCCTAAACATGGCATATGAAATGTGCGAATAGCACGTATTCAATTTGGAATCGAAAATTGCAATGCGGTTTGTATGATGTACCGAGCCCGGTGCATGTAAACAAATGCATGAATGCACGCATGCATTGCATAAGGTATGCTAAAATAGACGTGCCCTAATCTACCATCGTAAGCAGGTAAATAAAAGGGATAGAAAGAAATGGGGGTTTGGAAGACATACACCCACTCACACACACTTATTACAAATTTGCCCTCGCTCGGAGGGACCGAATAATAATACAAATTAATTAATTACGCAAGCTAATTAAAATATTACAGATTAATTAAATTAACCAAATAAAATAATTAATCTAATTAAACAGTAAATCTCCTCGGGATGAGGGCCGGATGCAGCGCGCGCTCGGGACTGGCTCGGAACCGCACTGCCATGCACGGATTGCCTCTGTTTCCTCTGCTCTCCTCCTCAGAAAATTACCAAAATCCCAGGAGTGCCTCTCAGGGCACTGGGGAGTACCACCGGCTGGGGCAGAGCACCACCGGCTGAAGGAGGAGGCCACCGGCACTGAATTGTTCCATCGGCTGGGAAAACACTGCCGGTCGGCACTAAAAAGTGCCGGTCGGCACAAAATGTTCTGCAGATCCTGCAACTCACAGCAGCAGAGGACAAACTATGCATGGCAAGGTAATTCAAAGCATGTATGCACAAAACACATCCCACATTATGTTAATGACTCAATGGGGCATGTGCCTCGTCCTCGGACCACCAATCGCGCATTTTCATGCATGATGGCCCTAAGAATCAAGAATGCAACTTTACTATAAAATGCATGCAAACCAAAAATCAAACAAGGGTGCCAAACCTCCATCAAACTCACTTAAAGGGGCTTGGCATACATGTCAATATGATGAAGCCCTAAGCATGGCAAACTAGTATGCAATATGGACAATGCAAGGTGCTCATGCAAGCATACAAACAAGCATATGAAGCAAGCATGCAAACCAATGGAATAATGGTTTAGACATGAGTTAGGCAACTCAAAAAGACCTAAAACCAATGACTAAAGTGCCTAGAAATGGAGACTAGACACGCACCCGCATGCACATGTTAAGGTACCCACTCCAAGGCACAAACAAAACGACATTCAAGCACACTTGAGATGATTCAAACATGGACTATTAGCATGCATTAAAAGCTCTCAAATTCATTTCAAACATGATGCCAAATCATGCAACAAATCAAATCAAACAAAGCATGCAAATAGCCTAGGCTTAAGGCAAGCTAATAGGGCATTAAACCACACTTTGCACAAACATACATGGCATGCACTAATCAACCTAAAACAGGTTTCTAGCATGTCAAAACAAAGCCAAATGGCTACTTAGATGGCATCTAAGAGTCATTAAATCAAAGGCATGCATTGAAGCCAAAACAAGGGGCATACAACACATGCTCCTAAAGCATTAACAAGGCCACTAAGGCAAGCATACAAGCACACCAAGGGGACTGAAATTGCATGTCAAGTGGCCCCAAACCACCAAAATAATGCAAACAACACATGCTACACATGCACACACTTGAGACCAACAAGCCACCATACAAAGGAGCTTAAAGCATGCTAAAATCAAACCAAATAACTATGGTCAGACCTAAAACATGTTAAAATAAGCACAAAAGCTTCATGAATCAAGGCCTAAAACATGCTAAAAATGAAGGCATACAACCTAGTGCATGTTAAGGCATAACAAGGCATTACATGATAACTATGCTAAGCATGCATAAGAGACCAAAACCAACTTGAAATCATGTTATAACATGGAAATATAAGCATGGAAAACAAGTCAAACATGCTCAACACACACTCAAGCATGAAGCTCCATAAGGAAGCAAAGTTTGCCCTTTTCAAGGACACCAAGGAGAGGGGGTGACCCTCCCCTTTCTTGAGACTTCAAGGCATGCTCTTCACCACTGAAATCCCTCAAGATTTCAGTGATGAAGAGATCCTATCACCAAATCTCGGATCTCTCACAAAATAGCACAAAAAGTGACCTTTTCAAGGCCTAAGGGTGGTCAAACCTACCCAAACCACTAAACACTCTTAATATACAACAAAGAGGGTTAAAAATCAGAACTTTTTTGTGCCAAACACTAAGCTCAAAAAATGTTTTAAACCAAGTAAAAACAAGGTACAAGAATGGGGTAAAAAGGGAGTTAAGTTCTTACCCTTGTAGCCTTCTTCAACAAAGATGGTGTGATGGCTTCTTTGAGCTTCAAACCAACCAAGAATCACCAAAAACCAACCTCTAGAACCTCTGTCCCAAGAGAAGGTGAAACACTAGGTGCTAGTGTGCAAAAGTAAGGCACAAAACACCTAGTTTAACAAGAGAAGGATAGATATAGGATAGATATGTATTCTCTAACCTAAACCAGAGCTTCCTCTCTGTCTAAAATGGCTGAAAACCTCTTAAGAAATCCAACCCTAAGCCAAGAAGAAGAGCCTTCCTCTTATAGAACTTGTAAGACTTACAAGCTAAGCAACCAAGGGCTCATCCCTCCATACACGTGTATGGGGGGGAAGCCAATGGCACACAGCTGTCTGAAAATATCTCAGAAAGCAAGTGCACAGTGTCCGGCCGGCAAAAAATGTCATTTTGACAAAATTGAGTGCCGACCGGCACAAAAGAATGCCGACCGGCACAATATAGTGCCGATGGCAACTCTAGCCAGCCGGTGGCCTCTAGCCCCAGCCGGTGGTGTGTAGGGATGCCTCACAAAGCATTCCCTGCCCTTCCAAGGCAAAACACAAGTGTTTGGTGCAAAACCAAACACAAACGGTCGAGTCCGGAGGTCCTGAGGCACGGCGCGCGAGCCGAGAACTCCGGGAACTCCAAACGAACACAAACATGGATAATCACCGAGTGTTCCAACGGTGACGTCCAAGTCTTGAGGACGGTCAAAAATGGGGTGTCTACAGTTGCCCCTCTTTGACAGAACTCGGAAGTCATAAGAATGACGGGAGTGAATGTCAAAGCTCAGAGACGACCCATTTTTGACAAGGCCGAAGACTTAGACAAACATGCAAGACAAGTAAGATACGCGCCCGAAGGTGGGGGCAAAATGCAACTGAAAATGCAAGAAGCCGAGCATAACTTATGATCATGCAAAGAAAGCTGTAACGAAGCACGCATGCAACAGTTCTAAGCTACAAAACTCCAAACCACACTACAATGCAGAAAGGGTGTAAGAGAATTATGTAATTCTCGATACGCCTCACGCGGAGGATACAATACCTGTCCGGTTCGTCTGGTTGCGCCAGCTTCAAATGAACCGTACATACAATATCGTGCCTGAAAAGAAAACAAACTTAACAAGTACAATATTGTTAGCAGCAATGCATGCCAATGCAATGAAGTGCACAAAAAGTGCGATGATATGCAATTGAATCTAAATGTAATGCAAATGATATGCAAAACTAAAAACAAACATAAACAATGCAAATAATATGCAATGTAAATATGCAATGCAATTGAATCATGATCTAATCACGAGCGGTTCAAAACCACACGAATGTCAGGTAGATTGATGGAAGTAACAAGTCTGTGTCCCATAGAACGATGTCTGATCTATGAGTAATACGCACGGATAAGAACAAGTATTGGGTGGATTGACATAAGTGGGGAAACGATCCGCTGGGGAACAGACAATGATCCTAATGCATGATGCAACAATTACACTACAATGTAATATATAAAATGGATATGGCGCGCGGGCCAAACCGTATCTTGCCTAGGAAAGGCATGCACGCATACAAGCCATGTCTAACACAAAAAAGGTGCCGCAACCCTCAAACCAACACCCCAACGTGGAATAGGCGCGATACACAAGCAGAACTATGCTTCGACGTGAAAAGTATAGGCACATACCAGACCAAGCTTGACAAGGAAGGGCGCAAGCCATAGATGGAGGCAATGCAATGGAATGCATGCAATGGAATAGATACAATGGATATGGCACGCAAGCCAAACCGTATCTCGCCTAGGAAAGGCATGCACGCATACAAGCCATGTCTAGTTACAGAAAAGCACGCATACAGAACTGTACTTTGACGTGAAAAGTATAGGCACATACCAGACCAAGCTTGACAAGGAAAGGCGCAAGCCATAGATGGAAGGAGATGCAATGAAATGCGTGCAATGGAATAGATATAATGGATATGGCACGCAAGCCAAACCGTATCTCGCCTAGGAAAGGCATGCACGCATACAAGCCATGTCTAGTTACAGAAAAGCACGCATACAGAACTGTACTTTGACGTGAAAAGTATAGGCACATACCAGACCAAGCTTGACAAGGAAAGGCGCAAGCCATAGATGGAAGGAGATGCAATGAAATGCGTGCAACCTATAATGCAATATTTACAAATATGCAACGAATGAAATGCATGACAATGCAGATGATGCAATTACCATGATTGCAGTTTTCCCTATTCCTCCAACGGGATGGTATACTAGGTTGGTTCAGTATCCAGAATTGAGGTGTAAACACACCACCTCAACCTATGGGGCTTCCATACAGGTTTCAAGCCGAGGGTACACCCCCTGGGTATTTAAACCAGACTTTAGACTCGGAAATCCTAAACCTTTGCGTTCTAGGCATGAGCCGTTCGAACTCTAGTTTCAACCGTCCCCGTTGGTCTCCTAGGAACTCACCGCAAACACGGAAGTCGTTCGGGCACGACAAACACCGAAGGAATTGCACCTTCAGAGGATTCAAGGTCTCCTAGACCGAAATGGAAAATGTATGCATGACAATGCCGGTTGTTTTTGTTCTTTTGTTTGGAAATGCAAATGATGCATGACGTTTTTGTTGTTTTGAATTTTGAATGCAAATGATGCATGATGTGCATGAAGATGCAACAAGGGTTTTGCATCCTACAAGGATTTAAGGTCTCCTGGACCGGGCGTGTTTAGGGTCCCGCCGGACCGGCTTCGGGGCAACGCATGACAATGCAACCAAGCGGGTTTAAGGTCTCGCCAGACCGTGCGTGTTTTTGGTCCCGCCGGACCCTCGTTGGGGCAATTTGCATAATGTGACACACGTGCCACACGGGATGCAAAACAATGCAAGTGAGGATGAAATGAAACATGAGGCACGCATACCTCATTGGATGGAAAATGAAGTGCAAAACGAGGCCTACATGCCTCGAGATGTAATGAAATGCAAGATGGGGCACGCGTACCTCATCAGACGAGGGTTTCGCACCTTCCAAGGATTTAAGGTCTCCTAAACCGGGCGTGTTTAGGGTCCCGCCGGACCGTGCGATCGAAATGCACGTACAGTGCAAACAGGCGGGGTGCGCAAAATAGCGCGAACAATGTAAATGATACAAATGAGGTGGCACACCTCATAGGATTTGAAATACAATGCAAATGAGGCCTGAATACCTCATAGCATCTACAGGAATGCAAATGATACAAATGAGGTGGCACACCTCATAGATTTGAAATACAATGCAAATGAGGCCTGAATACCTCATAGCATCTACAGGAATGCAAATGATACAAATGAGGTGGCACACCTCATAGCATTTGAAATACAGTGCAAATGAGGCCTGAATACCTCATAGCATCTACAGGAATGCGAATGATACAAATGAGGTGGCACACCTCATAGGATTTGAAATACAATGCAAATGACATGAAACACGCGAGGTGGCACACCTCGCGCGAATGAAAATGCAAAGGAAACACGGGAGGTGGCACACCTCGCGCGAATTGAAATGCAAATGAAATGAAACACGTGAGGTGGCACACCTCGTGCGAATCGAAATGAAGATGAAACACGGGAGGTGGCACACCTCGCGTGAATTGAAAATGAAATGAATGCTAAGTGCGACATGCATGCAACACGAAGTACAAAATGATGCGGGTGTGACACGCATGTCGCACAAAATACAAAAACAGTACAAGTCGCAGAGGACGTTTAAAACGGCGCGACGTGCCGCACTAGACAAAGTGATGGATGCACGCAGCGCACATAGGGCAATTTTGAATCTTATGAAAGATAAAAAGGATACGAAAGATACAATCTTGCTTGAATTTGAGCGCCATGCACAGAAGACACGGTCCGAGGTCGAAACGGAGGCCGGTTGAGCATCGGGGATGCACTTTCTTGCACTTTATGATCTATGGAGACCCAAGACCCCTCATCTTGCCTAAAAACATCCTTGGGAGCACCACCGGCTGGGTGGGGTGGTCACCGCTGCCACCGGCTGCCTAAACTCATCCATCGACCAAAAAGTGCCGACCGGCAGAAAATGCCTGATCGGGGCAGTTTTGCCAATTTGCCACGGGTTATAAAATAGGGCACCTAAACCCTATTTTCTGACTTCCACACCGCGAAAACTCCTCCTCTCTCTCTCTAGAGTGTTTTCCTTTCGATTTTTCGCCGATTTCTCCGCGTTTCATGCCCATTTTCTCGTCGGATTCGCGATATTCTTCGCGTTTCGGACATTTTCGACCGAACAAAACTTCGTTTCGGTGCACTTTTCGTCGTTGCCGCCTTTTCGGACTTGTTCCCCTCGATATTCTCTACATTTCCGTGCATTTTCCTCTTCCGGCCTTCCCGGCCATTTCCGACCCTCTCGGGTTGACTTCCCAGTTGACTTTTCGCATTCCGGCCCATTTTTTCTTCCGGCTATTTTTCTCATCTCCATTGCTATGGCCGATGATATTCCACACGTCGGGACTCCCCCGGACCACGAGATGGATCCCGGGGTCGAGCTCCTGCCACTGAGCGAGTGCCCCTTCGACCGGCGACCTACCAGCCGGCCATCCACGTGCTTCCGCCAGACGGACTCCGCCACTTCCGCGGCTTCGACAGGGCTTTGGACCTGGAGCTTCTGCTGCGCGAGCCGGCCACTCATTTGTCCTTTGGCGCCTCCGAGGTAACACCCTTATCTTTGCTTTATTTTCTGTAATGTAGGATTTCCTGTCAATTGCCGTAGCTAACTGAACCCATTATCTGTTTAGTTCTGATGTACTGTACTGTAGTTGATTGTAGACAAACTCATAACTGACATCTGTTTAGGACCGACGCACATGCACACACACTGCACTAGTCTGAATCACCCAAACACACGGCACACATTGCACTGCCAATTCGCCGACACCCGGTGCTTATTTGAATCTGAAAACTTGCACGCATGCTAGATTTGCACAAAACTACACCAACACGCGGACACATCACACGTTGTAGTTCACTGAAACATACCGAGACCTGGCTTCTATTTGAACTTTGAAAAACACGCACACATGCTGTTTACACTGATCCTCATAGGAGCACTGACATATCACAGGCCGTAGCCCACCCACTGGTACGCTGAAACCCGATATCTGCTTGAATCTGAAAAATGTGCACACATGCACCAAGTTTACACTGGAGCATCCAAAACACACTGACGCATCACGCGCTTGTAGTTTACTGTAAGCACACCGGTACCCGGTTTCTGTTTGAATTTTAAAAATCTGCACGCATACCAGATTTGTACCGACTGCATAGCTTCATATGGCTTCGCAATTTCTTGACTACAGGGAGAGTCCCATACTCTCCGCGGGTATGGGAATGTCGCCGCTCGCGATTGGTACGCCGAGCTGCCTGACGCCGTTAGCCGCATTGTAGATCGGGCCGGCTTTGGCACCTTCTGCAGGGGACTCTCCAGGCTCTCTGCTTGCAGACCTCTTCTTGCCGCCCTGGCAGAGAGGTGGTGGGACACCACCGATTCATTTCACTTATCAGCGACTGGGGACATGACGATGACCCCTTACGACTTCTCGATGCTCACCGGCATCGGGGTGGGGGGTGATCCGATCCCCTTCGATACAGACATGGATGAGTGGATTGCCGCTCAGATTCACTTGCTCGGCGAGGCGCCGCCACTTGCTCGTCCAGGGTTCGTCCGCTACTCCTAGTTCGAGGTGCAGTTCCGAGTGCAGCCCGTGCTGGTGGACGCAGCTCCGATGACCCAGGAGGCCGCTGAGAGATATGCACGCGGCTTCCTCATGTTCTTGCTGGGGACCACCCTGTTTGCCGACCGGGCGAACACAGTGCCCCTCTGCCTGCTCAGCGCTTTGGTGGACATCGAGAGGATTGTGCAGTATGACTGGGGGGGCGGCTTTGGCCACCCTTTACGGTTATATGAGCTCAGTCTCTCGTGGCAGTGGACAGCTGCTAGGAGGCTACTGGCGAGCCTGGGAGGTATGTCTTCTTCTCTACTTTACATTTCTGTCTATACTTTCTGTATTTTGTACACTGCACACACTGTAGTCTGTATACTGTACACACGGCACACACATACTCCGCTTTACACTGACTGCACACTGTTCACGCTGTACACTCTGCACAACACAATACACAACACACGGCTCCGTTATTTCTGCTTTATTCTGCATCCTGCTTGATCTGATAGTCATACTGACGTCTGTTTTGCAGCTGTGGGTGTACGCTACTTCCCCAGACTAGAGCCAGTGCCAGAGGCGGAGACCCCTCTGGTCGTCCCTTCTCTCGCCGTTACGACGGGCGATGCGCCCGGAGGCCCCGGGACACTTTTAGCTTCTTCCGCCGTTTCTTCGACACCATCACCCCCACCGAGGTATGTTTTACTTACAGTCCGTTTAAGCTTCGCTTTCAAGCGTACATTTCTATATCAGTAGATAATCAACTGTATTTCATTTCAGGTCACCTGGCAGCCGTGGGCTCCACTACCAGCGGTGATACGAGATCGGTATGCCGGCGCCATCGAGACCTCGCACTACCGGATTCTCCTGGAGGGCCCGGTCTGTCGGGCCTGGTACCTGGGGAGCGTTTCATACGCCAGACCCTAGGGTTACCGGAGCAGATAGTTCCGATCCTTCCTCCCGAGCGCATGAGGGAGACTGAGGGGTACAGCTTCCAGCAGATGGAGGACTACACCTTTGGCTGGGCCGTGGACGTAGATGCCGACCGGGGCGAGGGCGACTACTCAGAGTACGTCCGGACCTTCTTGATGCGGCCTTTGAGCAGGGGCTCCCGAGCTGATCCAGCGAGACCTGCGGCGCCAGCGGCCCGGGCAGAGGCAGGAGCAGGAGTGGGGTCGTCACAGAGGGCTCGAGCTCGCGGCAGGAGGGGAGTGCAGAGGGGACGAGGGACGGGCTGGCCCGCTCTGCCTACCATGTTGACTTATAGGGGGCAGAGTGGGGAGACCTACCAGATCCCTTTTGCTCCTCCTCCGGCTGGTCACGAGTTGGCCGGCATTCCCGACTTGCCTCCGGTATGTATTACTTTATTTCTGCATCTTGCATTGTTATTTCATTTCAGTTCATTCAAATATCCCACAGAATACTGATGTATTTAATACTTTTGCAGGCTTCCTCCGAGTATACCCGTCAGTCTGTGGAGCTGAATGCCTCCCTGATGGGGATGCTGCAGCGGACTCTCGACGCTTTGGCCGTCTAGCCTGCCGGTATGTTCTTCTGACCACAGTCTCAAATCATACTCTGTTTCGCACAATCTGCTACACTGCACAAAAATCTGATAAACTGCTCACGGCTTTCATACACTGTACTTATACACTGCATCTTGCACTGATTCACTGTTCACAGCATTCACACACTGTACTCATACACTGCATTCTGTACTGATAAACTGCTCACGGCATTCACACACTGTACTCATACACTGCATTCTGTACTGATAAACTGTCACAGTTTCTGATGTGTTTGTTCTTTGTATTTTCAGCCTCCTTTCCCGATCCCTCCAGTGGGTGGCGCTGCTCCAGCTGGGCCTCCCCTCTCTACTCGGGATGGCAGGATATTCCCTCGCACTAGAGGGGGACGTGGTCACGTGGGGAGCAGCTCACGAGCTCCAGTTCCAGGAGATGGTGAGTCGGAGGCGGGGACGGAGTCATTTGCGGAGGAGGCCGGGGACAGCTCGGGCTCGGGCTCCGACAGTGACAGCTCCGACGATGCTCCTGTGCTTTTGCCCAGGAAGAGGGCGAGGACTGATCCTCAGGCATGAGGCCTGCTGCTGATGATGATGATTTTGCTGCTTCTTTTCTTTATTTCTTTTCTTGTACTTTTCTCTTTTTGGTAGATAGAGTACTATGTACTGCCGCAGGCAGATTTTTTTGCTTTCTTCAAAAGTTTGTACTCTGAAAGAGATTATATAAAACAAACTTTTTATCTGAAAAGTGTTATGTTTACATATCTCCTACTTTGCACTGCATTGCATCATATTACATCTCGATGTAACTGAAATTGTTTTACTGCCTGGAAATTGGGCACTTGCACTGTAATAATCGGATAACCAACCAACTAACAGCAAACAAATCATACAAACCACTGCTCAAACTGAACACAGCCCACATTCCGCTGGGGATTAATCTGCATACAGCCCATAACCCAACATTCGGTCCATTCCGCACACGGCAAACTTTGAACAAACAGCCCAATCTGACAAGCCGGATCACGGTAGGCGGAACTGACTGAAATTGAAACACACTCGGATGCCCCAAATTTTCCATTTCTTCTCTTACCTCGCATGGATGTAGAGAATGGCACGGCATTCTGAGCACAAATGATTTTGAGGTAAAGAGAGGTTTTTAACCTGGGTATCGAGCCTACAACTGGACACCGTCGGAGAATCAAGTACAGAAAGTAAAAGGCACACGACCTAAACACAACGAGACACACTCGGAAAAGACTCAAAACTAAGTTGAGACTAACAAACCAAAAGACACGACACGGACGTGTTTGAAAACAAAGATCTTGAGGAGCCAATTCTTCCGGGCAGGTTTCCCACCCTCTCTGATTTGTGATTCTCGCATCACTCGCCTCGGCCCTCGAGCTCGGTTTTTCTCACAAGACCTTCTTCTCACTTTTCTCTCGGCTTACACCTCTCTATTCTTTATTCTCTCATTTTCCATCCCTCCCCTGAGTGGTTGATAGATGAATAGGAAGCGGCGGATTCATGCCCGATACAGCTAGCTCGCGGCTATTCCTTCTGGTAGATAGAGCGCCTTTCTGGCAAATGCGTGCTGACTGGGGGGAAGACAGGACACCTGGCTCAACTGTGCCCCTAGTTCATTACTCTGACCATTCTTTTTTTTTTTAAAACAGTTTTGATCAAAATGAACGGATTAGCCTTTTCAATTTTTGATTTGAAAATCATGCAAGCAGGCTGTGCACACTGAAAATTTCCTTTTGGGTCCAAACATGGTCCAATTTTTGAAAAATGAAATAGTTTTCGAGAAAAAGTCAACCTCAGTAAAATTTTCAAAAACTATTTTGCAAACAGTCAACGCTCAACGAGCGGAACTTACCCTCGAGATATGCAACCTCGGATCGGAGGCAATGGAAAATTGCCCCTGGCTTAAAGGGGGAGAAGGCAACGGAAAGTTGCCCCTGTTTGGATCGACTCAGGGCAACTTGGTGATGCACGCAACGGAAAGTTGCCCCTTGTTTGGATGATGCCGCGGCACCTTGTAAGCCATCTGTTGATGACGATCGACCCTCAGGCGGAGGAGCGAAGACGGTTTGAATCAATATATGGACACAGTCACCTGGAAGGTGTTGGGTTGGGCTTCAAAGGAAGTTAACCACGTAGTTCCAGGTTGCTGTAATCGAGACACTGGATTCGAGGAGGCAAAGTAATCAAAACCATGACATGGGCTGAGACGCTATGGAAGCGTTGGGGGCTGGACTTCAGGATGAAGTTGCCTACGTATCCCAAACATGGGAATCAAGCCTTACGTAGTTCCGGTTAAGGTACACTCGGGTATTTTAACCTTCACTGTTTAGGCTCTAACTTTTGCCAAGGCGCCCAATGCGGGTTTTCGACCTTGCGAGCTTGTTTTTCTTCTCTTTTTTTTTCTTTTCTTTGTCTCCCTTTTTTTTTTCTTTTAGGCTCTAACTTTTGCCAAGGCGCCCGATGCGGGTTTTCGACCTTGCGAGCTTCTTTTTCTTTTCTTTTCTTTTTCTTCTTCCTTTGTTCTTCTTTTTTCTGTATTTTTTTCTTTCCTTTTGTATGTATTTTTTGCTTGCTCTAACTTTTGCCTGGGTCGCCTTCCGGGTTTTCGGCCCAGCGAGCCTCTCAAAGGGTAAAAGTGTAGCAAGTCCATGCCAAATGGTTTTAGGGTTTTGATTCCATCCGTATCCAGGAGAGTGGCTGTTGATTCGCAAGAGAACTCATCTTCGGCTCTTCGGGCACATCTGACATCTTTGCCCCTAGTTTGAGGGGGGGGGGCTTCTGATCTAGCTTCCCAAGCCTCTCTTGACGACATCTGATCTTCTTGATTTGACTTTCTTGCCTCTTTTCGAGGGCTGCTTTGAATCTGGTCTCACAGGCCTCACGTTATGATTGTCCTTTGAACGTTCTGAATCTAAGTTCAAGATTTGAAAGCAAAGGGGTTGAGTCTCGAGGCGAGAGCGATCCTAAGCTGCACAATCTCAAGAGCGATTCCACACATGTCTTCGCAGGACCGCGCAAAACATTTTTTTGAAAGTTTTTAAGAAAGCGACAATCGCTCGCGCTGAAGACAATGTAGGACCAATCTGGATCAAGCTAGGGTCCTTCTCTACTCACACTAACAAGCATGATTTCATTCATTAATGGCTTAGCACGCCTCTCTTCCTCTCAATTTGATCAAAGTTTTGGCAAATCCGAGGAATTCCTCCCTCTTTGTTTTCACCGCAGTGTTCAAAAAGGTTTTGAAAACTTAGATCAATGCAATAATTCAAGGCACAGAAAAGACAGAGTTCTTATCAAATACTGTCATCTCATTTAGAATTTCGCACAACGAGCACATGGCAGATACAAACACAAGAGTGTTGAAATCACTGCTGTTCCATTCAAATCTTCTGGTGTAACTGGCTCCAAGGCAGAAACAGACTCAAAAGAAAATGAAAAGACAAACACAAATCAAAATGGTGATGTCGAGGTAACCCCCCGGAATCACCCGACTCCTACATAACAGGACTGACTCGATACAACAAGACAGACCTTAACCAAAAAGACTGACTCAAAACAAAGAGACAGACTCCAAACAAAACAATAGAACTGGCCAATACCCAAGCCAGAAAGTACAAAAACTAGTATTTGCATACTGCTCAAAACAGTGCGTGCCATACGCACATCTGAAGTAAACTGAGCACTGCCCCAGGTGGTTCGTCCCTGATCATATCGTATTATCCCCAAGTTCACTGACCCAGTGACGATAGACCTTACTGAGCTGGTGCGGTGATGACGTTGTTGTCAAAAAATCTTGTACATCATGGCGCAGACGAAAGCAGCTATCGGTCTCATGACCTTTGTTGATGGTACGCACAGTACTTAGTCTGGTCATGCTTTGAAGGGAGAGGATCAGGTAAAGGCCGTTGTTCCAATGGTTTCAGATGTCCTTTCCGGATTAAAACCTCTAGAGCCTTTGACAAAGGCATATGAAGTGGGGTGAAAACCCTCTTGACTCGAGGTGGATATTTGGTTTTCTGCGAGCTACTTCCGGACGCACCGGTGAATGGGGTAGCTGTTTGTGATGTGGTGTTGGTGACCATGCCCACTTCAGAAGTCTTGTAGTTGCATCACCACTGGTGGTCACATTCGAGCTGCGGGTAAACGCCCTCCTGGGCTGCTCCTTCTCCTGGTCAATGAGGCCCTGCTTTATAGCATCCTCGATTTGTACCCCAATCTCATGGAGGTCTGCAAAGGTGGGTAGGGGGAGGACAATCATCTTCTGCATCAGCCTGGGTTGGAGATTGCGCACAATCATCCGTATCTGGTCCTTGTCGACCGGCCTGGTGGTCATCGAAGAAGCTTTGGCTCTCCAACGGGTTACAAAGTCAGAGAAACCCTCTTTCGGCTCTTGCCTGGTCGTCTCGAGATCACGGGTTGTGATCTCAATCTGGGTATTGTATGAATATTGTGCGACGAAGGCCTCGGCCATCTCCTCCCAGTTTCGTTTCACTGAATCCTCCAATTTGGCATACCAAATGGCTGCAATACCCGACAGGGTCCTGCCAAAAAGGGAAAGCTTCTGTAGTCTTGTCAAGCCCATTGGGCGCAGAACATCTGAAAACAAACTCAGGTGGACCATGGGATCTCCTGACCCGTCAAAACGGTCGATGTGAGGCATTTTGAACCTGTCTGGCAATGTCACCACCGAATCAGTATATCCATCTCCAATGTCCAGGATGGAGTTAACTCCCTGAGATTTCTTAAACATCTTCTCAAGTTTGCTCAATTTCAATGCCGTAGGGTCGACCTCGAACTCGAAGGGAGAGTCTGGCAGATTGGTAGGTGCTTTGGATAGCTGGGGTAAAATTGGGGGCGGAGCAGGCCCTACCGGAATGTCCGTACCCTCCTGGACATTTGGCGTCTCCCCAGGTGCTGGAGTTCCTATTGGGGGAGGAACTTGTTGGGAAGCAGACCGCCGCTTTGCTGTTGCAGCCTGGTGATGAGCTCAGCCTGCTGAGCCATGATTGCAGCCTGCTGCTTGGAAAATTCCGCTTGGCGGACAGCGTCTTGCTGCATGAGTTTCATACTTTCTTGCATCTGCCGCATCATGGCCTCCATCCCTGACGTGTTCTGCTGATCCATCTAGCTGACCGTGTCTATTCCTGCAGTAGAAATTGAGACCTCAGCCTGACTGTTCACTGGTGGAGTGGATAAGGGCCACTGATCTGGTAACTACTGAACTGGTGATCTGTGCCTGACTGACGCTCTTCACCCTGCCTCCGGTAAAGGAACACTGATTGCCCTTGAACTGAATCTCTGACCGACAAGTCTATCAACAAGTTCGGTGTACCCGGGGGATATTGGCCCTCTGAAGCTATGGTTCCCAGACTACCTAGCAAAAGAGAAAATGGACAGCATCTCAGCTCAACTTCACTGGAACGGATATGAGCATAGCGGAATGACTGTGCTCAATACTGATCACTGTTCCCCAAAATCACTGTCCCAAAATACTAAATCGGATACCCACAGATATAACTGATTCTCACAGATGCTGATACTGGTGCCCTCAGGCCCGATATTCAAATTTGCAAACTGGTATGTGCATTCCCTGTAGAGATACACTCTAAAAGCACATAGCAGGTAAATGAGAGCCAATACACCCCTATGTTGGGGTCGGGTTTCCCAGTCCTATTTTGTCAGGAGCTAGGGTTTCACTACACACACAGCGGTTTCAAACAACCTAAAATCGGGTAAGCAACCTGTCCTAGTTGGAATGGTCACTATGGATTCCGAATATGCACTAGGTCGAATGGTCAAAAAGGGTGCCCCGATAAAACCGGGGTTTGTGTTCCCATACTGGCAGAGCCCGCAACCGGTCAGCCTTATGGTCATGCCTTAACAAGACAAGCCTCCAGCAAACCGTTCAGGAATAGCAGATGGCCAACACGGTGTCCTAGGCGCACCAATGCAAATGTAATGCAAAGAAACACATAAGTGTAATCAAAACAGGATATCACGAGTTCGAGTCAAGCTCTCTAAACTCCCCAGCAGAGTCGCCAGAAATTGTAGACGTGCCCGCGGGGGACCTCCGCTACAGTTCGGACTCAAATTGTCACGGTTCTGAATCTGAACCAAAGAGTCCAAATCCGGCAAATCGTTTTGAAGAAAAACAGATTTTTGAAAAAGTAGTGCCAAACATGGACTGCTTTGCCAGATTACAGAGTCGCCACCTAAATATTTTTTAATGGGGGAATTTAGGAAACCCTGACTCGGTGCCGAAGGCACGTGTCCGTCATCACACAAATGTCTTGGCTCGGGAGCTTGGGTACGATCGGGAAGGTCAGCTATGAGCACCCCCTTTCGCCCGGTCCGAAGACCGGCCTCTACTAATCATGATATCCGATTTTGAAAACATTATGCGTTCTTATACCAATTATTAGCCTAGAATTACTATGTGATGCGCACAACACAAAAGTATAGACTAGATCGCCTAATTTGGAAATAAGCATTGCATATCCGTTTTGTCTCGAAAAACATGTTAGTTTCTGCTACTCGCAAGTAGGCTAAAATACGGATTTCAATGAGTTGTTCCAACTCAGACAATCCAACCTCCACCCACAGGCATTCAAACAGTTTATCTCATATAAGCATTTAGCCACATGGTAAGCATACTGTCATGGCAACATTCACATGCATGTGGTATGCTAAAGCGTAAATACTTACATCGTACTCCGTGCCAAAACAGTAAACTAGTTAGCAAACATGCATGACCTAGCTCATGTTAAGTGGCTAATGCAACACAGACATAGATGCAATCTAGAGTAGGCTCGGCTAACCCTAAACATGGCATATGAAATGTGCGAATAGCACGTATTCAATTTGGAATCGAAAATTGCAATGCGGTTTGTATGATGTACCGAGCCCGGTGCATGTAAACAAATGCATGAATGCACGCATGCATTGCATAAGGTATGCTAAAATAGACGTGCCCTAATCTACCATCGTAAGCAGGTAAATAAAAGGGATAGAAAGAAATGGGGGTTTGGAAGACATACACCCACTCACACACACTTATTACAAATTATGCCCTCGCTCGGAGGGACCGAATAATAATACAAATTAATTAATTACGCAAGCTAATTAAAATATTACAGATTAATTAAATTAACCAAATAAAATTAATTAATCTAATTAAACAGTAAATCTCCTCGGGATGAGGGCCGGATGCAGCGCGCCTCGGGACTGGCTCGGAACCGCACTGCCATGCACGGATTGCCTCTGTTTCCTCTGCTCTCCTCCTCAGAAAATTACCAAAATCCCAGGAGTGCCTCTCAGGGCACTGGGGAGTACCACCGGCTGGGGCAGAGCACCACCGGCTGAAGGAGGAGGCCACCGGCACTGAATTGTTCCATCGCTGGGAAAACACTGCCGGTCGGCACTAAAAAGTGCCGGTCGGCACAAAATGTTCTGCAGATCCTGCAACTCACAGCAGCAGAGGACAAACTATGCATGGCAAGGTAATTCAAAGCATGTATGCACAAAACACATCCCACATTATGTTAATGACTCAATGGGGCATGTGCCTCGGTCCTCGGACCACCAATCGCGCATTTTCATGCATGATGGCCCTAAGAATCAAGAATGCAACTTTACTATAAAATGCATGCAAACCAAATAATCAAACAAGGGTGCCAAACCTCCATCAAACTCACTTAAAGGGGCTTGGCATACATGTCAATATGATGAAGCCCTAAGCATGGCAAACTAGTATGCAATATGGACAATGCAAGGTGCTCATGCAAGCATACAAACAAGCATATGAAGCAAGGATGCAAACCAATGGAATAATGGGTTTAGACATGAGTTAGGCAACTCAAAAAGACCTAAAACCAATGACTAAAGTGCCTAGAAATGGAGACTAGACACGCACCCGCATGCACATGTTAAGGTACCCACTCCAAGGCACAAACAAAACGACATTCAAGCACACTTGAGATGATTCAAACATGGACTATTAGCATGCATTAAAAGCTCTCAAATTCATTTCAAACATGATGCCAAATCATGCAACAAATCAAATCAAACAAAGCATGCAAATAGCCTAGGCTTAAGGCAAGCTAATAGGGCATTAAACCACTTTGCACAAACATACATGGCATGCACTAATCAACCTAAAACAGGTTTCTAGCATGTCAAAACAAAGCCAAATGGCTACTTAGATGGCATCTAAGAGTCATTAAATCAAAGGCATGCATTGAAGCCAAAACAAGGGGCATACAACACATGCTCCTAAAGCATTAACAAGGCCACTAAGGCAAGCATACAAGCACACCAAGGGGACTGAAATTGCATGTCAAGTGGCCCCAAACCACCAAAATAATGCAAACAACACATGCTACACATGCACACACTTGAGACCAACAAGTCACCATACAAAGGAGCTATATTAAGCATGCTAAAATCAAACCAAATAACTATGGTCAGACCTAAAACATGTTAAAATAAGCACAAAAGCTTCATGAATCAAGGCCTAAAACATGCTAAAAATGAAGGCATACAACCTAGTGCATGTTAAGGCATAACAAGGCATTACATGATAACTATGCTAAGCATGCATAAGAGACCAAAACCAACTTGAAATCATGTTATAACATGGAAATATAAGCATGGAAAACAAGTCAAACATGCTCAACACACACTCAAGCATGAAGCTCCATAAGGAAGCAAAGTTTGCCCTTTTCAAGGACACCAAGGAGAGGGGGTGACCCTCCCCTTTCTTGAGACTTCAAGGCATGCTCTTCACCACTGAAATCCCTCAAGATTTCAGTGATGAAGAGATCCTATCACCAAAATCTCGGATCTCTCACAAAATAGCACAAAAGTGACCTTTTCAAGGCCTAAGGGTGGTCAAACCTACCCAAACCACTAAACACTCTTAATATACAACAAAGAGGGTTAAAAATCAGAACTTTTTTGTGCCAAACACTAAGCTCAAAAAAGTTTTAAACCAAGTAAAAACAAGGTACAAGAATGGGGTAAAAAGGGAGTTAAGTTCTTACCCTTGTAGCCTTCTTCAACAAAGATGGTGTGATGGCTTCTTTGAGCTTCAAACCAACCAAGAATCACCAAAAACCAACCTCTAGAACCTCTGTCCCAAGAGAAAGGTGAAACACTAGGTGCTAGTGTGCAAAAGTAAGGCACAAAACACCTAGTTTAACAAGAGAAGGATAGATATAGGATAGATATGTATTCTCTAACCTAAACCAGAGCTTCCTCTCTGTCTAAAATGGCTGAAAACCTCTTAAGAAATCCAACCCTAAGCCAAGAAGAAGAGCCTTCCTCTTATAGAACTTGTAAGACTTACAAGCTAAGCAACCAGGGCTCATCCCTCCATACACGTGTATGGGGGGGAGCCAATGGCACACAGCTGTCTGAAAATATCTCAGAAAGCAAGTGCACAGTGTCCGGCCGGCAAAAAATGTCATTTTGACAAAATTGAGTGCCGACCGGCACAAAAGAATGCCGACCGGCACAATATAGTGCCGATGGCAACTCTAGCCAGCCGGTGGCCTCTAGCCCCAGCCGGTGGTGTGTAGGGATGCCTCAAAAGCATTCCCTGCCCTTCCAAGGCAAAACACAAGTGTTTGGTGCAAAACCAAACACAAACGGTCGAGTCCGGAGGTCCTGAGGCACGGCGCGCGAGCCGAGAACTCCGGGAACTCCAAACGAACACAAACATGGATAATCACCGAGTGTTCCAACGGTGACGTCCAAGTCTTGAGGACGGTAAAAAATGGGGTGTCTACACACTGTTTTGTCCAGTTTATCCCTCCAGCTACTTTGCGCGTCGCACTATATTGTGCGGTTTATAACTCTTGCTATTTTGCGCGTCGCACTGTTTTGTGCAGTTGACTCTCGCGCTATTTTGCGCGTCTCACTGTTTTGTGCAGTTGACACTCGCGCTATTTTGCGCGTCGCACTGTTTTGTGCAGTTCACACCCGCGCTTTCTTGCACGTCGCACTGTTTTGGTGCAGTTTATCACTCCCGCAATTTCGCGCGTCGCACTGTTTCGTGCAGTTAAAAACCCGCGCTATTTTGCGCGTCGCACTGTTTTGTGCAGTTTATCACTCGCGCTATTTTGCGTGTCGAACTGTTTTGTGCAGTTTATCACTCGCGCTATTTTGCACGTCGCACTGTTTTGTGCAATTGACACTCGCGCTATTTTGCGCGTCGCACTATTTTGTGCAGTTCGCGCTCACGGTATTTTGCGCGTCGCACTATTTTGTGCAGTTTATCACTCGCTCTATTTTGCGCATCGCACTGTTTTGTGCAATTGACACTCGCGCTATTTTGCGCGTCGCACTGTTTTGTACAGTTCACACTCGCGCTATTTTGCGCGTCGCACTGTTTTGTGCAGTTCACACTCGCGCTATTTTGCACATCGCACTGTTTTGTGCAGTTTATCACTCGCGCTATTCGGCGCGTGGCACTGTTTTGTGCAGTTTAGCACTCGCGCTATTTTGCGCGTCGCACTGTTTTATGCAGTTTATCACTCGCACTAATTTGCGCGTCGCACTATTTTTTGCAGTTCGCGCTCGCGGTATTTTGCGCGTCGCACTATTTTGTGCAGTTTATCACTCGCTCTATTTTGCGCATCGCACTGTTTTGTCCAGTTGACACTCGCGCTATTTTGCGCGTCGCACTGTTTTGTACAGTTCACACTCGCGCAATTTTGCGCATCGCACTGTTTTGTGCAGTTTATCACTCGCGCTGTTCGGCGCGTGGCACTGTTTTGTGCAGTTTAGCACTTGCGCTATTTTGCGCGTGGCACTATTTTGTGCAGTTCACGCTCGCGCTATTTTGCGCGTCGCGCGGTTTTGTGCAGTTTATTACTCGGCTATTTTGCGCGACGCACTGTTTTGTGCAGTTGACACTCGCGCTATTTTGCGCGTCGCCCTGTTTTGTACAGTTCACACTCGCGCTATTTTGCGCGTCGCACTGTTTTGTGCAGTTCACACTCATGCTATTTTGCGCGTCGCACTGTTTTGTGCAGTTTATCACTCGCGTTATTTTGCGTGTGGCACTGTTTTGTGCAGTTTAGCACTCGCGCTATTTTGCCCGTGGCACTATTTTCTGCAATTCACGCTCGCGCTGTTTTGTGCAGTTTATCACTCCTGCTATTTTGCGCGACGCACTGTTTTGTGCAGTTGACACTCGCGCTATTTTCCGCGACGCACTGTTTTGGTGCAGTTTATCACTCGTGCTATTTTGCGCGTCGCACTGTTTTGTGTAGTTAATCACTCGCACTATTTTGTGCAGTTTATCACTCGCGCTATTTTGCGAGTCACACAGTTTTGTGCAGTTTATCACTCGCGCTATTTTGCGGGTCCCACAGTTTTGTGCAGTTTATCACTCGCGCTATTTTGCGCATCGCACTGTTTTGTGCATTTTATCACTCGCGCTATTTTGCGCGTCGCACTATTTTGTGCAGTTCACGCTCGCGCTATTTTGCGCGTCGCGCGGTTTTGTGCAGTTTATTACTCGGCTATTTTGCGCGACGCACTGTTTTGTGCAGTTGACACTCGCGCTATTTTGCGCGTCGCCCTGTTTGTACAGTTCACACTCGCGCTATTTTGCGCGTCGCATGTTTTGTGCAGTTCACACTCATGCTATTTTGCGCGTCGCACTGTTTTGTGCAGTTTATCACTCGCGGTATTTTGCGTGTGGCACTGTTTTGTGCAGTTTAGCACTCGCGCTATTTTGCCCGTGGCACTATTTTCTGCAATTCACGCTCGCGCTGTTTTGTGCAGTTTATCACTCCTGCTATTTTGCGCGACGCACTGTTTTGTGCAGTTGACACTCGCGCTATTTTCCGCGACGCACTGTTTTGGTGCAGTTTATCACTCGTGCTATTTTGCGCGTCGCACTGTTTTGTGTAGTTAATCACTCGCACTATTTTGTGCAGTTTATCACTCGCGCTATTTTGCGAGTCACACAGTTTTTGCAGTTTATCACTCGCGCTATTTTGCGGGTCCCACAGTTTTGTGCAGTTTATCACTCGCGCTATTTTGCGCATCGCACTGTTTTGTGCATTTTATCACTCGCGCTATTTTGCGCGTCGCACTATTTTGTGCAGTTCACGATCGCGCTCTTTTGCGCTTCGCACTATTTTGTGCAGTTTATCACTCGCGCTGTTTTACGCGTCACACTGTTTTGTGCAGCTCCCACTCGCGGTATTTTGCGCGTCACATTGTTTTGTGCAGTTTATCACTCGCGCTATTTTGCGCGTCGCACTGTTTTGTGCAGCTTATCACTCGCGCTATTTTGCGCGTCGCACTATTTTGTGCAGCTGACACTCCCGCTATTTTGCGCATCGTACTGTTTTGTGCAGTTCACACTCGCGCTATTTTGTGCGTCGCACTGTTTTGTGCAGTTGACACTCGCGCTATTTTGCGCGTCGCACTGTTTTGTGCAGTTCCCACACGCGGTATTTTGCGCGTCCCACTGTTTTGTGCAGTTTATCACTCACGTTATTTTGCGCGTCGCACTGTTTTGTACAATTTATCACTAGCGCTATTTTGCGCATCGCACTGTTTTGCGCAGTTTATCACTCGCGGTATTTTGCGCTTCGCACTGTTTTGTGCAGTTGACACTCCCGCTATTTTGCCCATCCCACTGTTTTGTGCAGTTTATCACTCGCGCTATTTTGCGCGTCGCAATATTTTGTAGAGTTTATCACTTACGCTATTTTGCGCGTCGCATTATTTTGTGCAGTTGAGACTCGCACTATTTTGCGCGTCGCACTGTTTTGTTCAGTTCACACTCACGCTATTTTGCGCGTCGCACTGTATTGTGCAGTTCGCACTCACGCTATTTTGCGCGTCGCACTGTTGTGTGCAGTTTATCACTCGCGCTATTTTGCGCTTCGCACTATTTTGTGTAGTTTAGCACTCGCGCTATTTTGCGCGTGGCACTGTTTTGTGCAGTTTATCACTCGCTCTATTTTGCGCGTCGCACTGTTTTGGGCAGTTCACACTCGCGCTATTTTGCGCGTCCCACTATTTTGTGCAGTTTATCACTCGCGCTGATTTTGCGCGTCACACTGTTTTGTGCAGTTGACACCCGCGCTATTTTCCGCGTCGCACTGTTTTGTGCAGTTTATCACTCCAGCTATTTTGCGCGTCGCACTATTTTGTGCGGTTTATAACTCTTGCTATTTTGCGCGTCGCACTGTTTTGTGCAGTTTACACTCGCGCTATTTTGCGCGTCGCACTGTTTTGGTGCAGTTTATCACCCGCGCTATTTTGCGCGTCGCACTATTTCGTGCAGTTAATCACTCGCGCTATTTTGCGTGTCGCACGGTTTTGTGCAGTTTATCACTCACGCTATTTTGCGCGTGGCATTGTTTTGTGCAGTTTATCACTCGCGCTATTTTGCGGGTCAAACTGTTTTGTGCAATTTATCACTGGCGCTATTTTGCGCGTGGCACTGTTTTGTGCAGTTTATCACTCGCGCTATTTTGCGGGTCGAACTGTTTTGTGCAGTTCATCACTCGCGCTATTTTGCGCGTCGCACTGTTTTGTGCAGTTGACACTCGCACTATTTTGCGCATCGCACTGTTTTGTACAGTTTATCACTCGCGCTAATTTACGCGTTGCACTATTTTGTGCAGTTCGCACTCACGGTATTTTGCACGTCGCACTATTTTGTGCAGTTTATCACTCGCTCTATTTTGCGCGTTGCACTGTTTTGTGCAGTTGACACTCGCGCTATTTTGCGGGTTGCACTATTTTGTACAGTTCACACTCGCGCTATTTTGCGCGTCGCACTGTTTTGTGCAGTTCACACTCGCACTATTTTGCGCGTCGCACTGTTTTGTGCAGTTTATCACTCGCGCTATTCTGCACGTGGCACTGTTTTGTGCGGTCTAGCACTCGCGTTATTTTGCCCGTGGCACTATTTTGTGCAGTTCACGCTCTCGTTATTTTGCGCGTCGCGCTGTTAGGTGCAGTTTATCACTCCTGCTATTTTGCGCGACGCACTGTTTTGTGCAGTTGACACTCGCGCTATTTTGCGCGTCGCACTGTTTTGTACAGTTCACACTCGCGCTATTTTGCGCGTCGCACTGTTTTGTGCAGTTTAGCACTCGCGCTATTTTGGCCGTGGCACTATTTTGTGCAGTTCACACTGGCGCTATTTTGCGCGTCGCGCTGTTTTGTGCAGTTTATCATTCCTGCTATTTTGTGCGACGCACTGTTTGGTGTAGTTGACACTCGCGCTATTTTGTGCGTCGCCCTGTTTTGTGTAGTTTATCACTCGCGCTATTTTGCGCTTCGCACTGTTTTGTGCAGTTTACCAATCGCGCTATTTTGCGCGTGGCACTGTTTTGTGGAGTTTATCGCTCGCCCTATTTTGCGCGTCGCACTATTTTGTGCACTTTATAACTATTGCTATTTTGCGCGTCGCACTATTTTGCGCAGTTTATAACTCTTGCAATTTTGCGCGTCGCACTGTTTTGTGCAGTTCACACTCGTGCTATTTTGGGCGTCGCACTGTTTTGGTGCCATTTATCACTTGCGCTATTTTGCGCGTCGCACTGTTTTGTGCAGTTAATCACTCGGGCTATTTTGCGCGTTGCACTGTTTTGTGCAGTTTATCACTCGCGCTATTTTGCGAGTCGCACAGTTTTGTGCAGTTTATCACTCGCGCTATTTTGCGGGTCCCACAGTTTTGTGCAGTTTATCAAACGCGCTATTTTGCGCATCGCACTGTTTTGTGCACTTTATCACTCGCGCTATTTTGCGCGTCGCACCGTTTTGTGCAGTTCACGATCGCGATATTTTACGCGTCGCACTATTTTGTGCAGTTTATCACTCGCGCTGTTTTACGCGTCGCACTGTTTTGGGCAATTGACACTCGTGCTATTTTGCGCGTCGCACTGTTTTGTGCAGTTCCCACTCGCGATATTTTGCGCGTCACACTGTTTTGTGCAGTTTATCACTCGCGCTATTTTGCCCGTCGCACTGTTTTGTGCAGTTTATCACTCGCGCTATTTTGCGTGTCGCACTGTTTTGTGCAGCTGACACTCCCGCTATTTTGCGCATCGCACTATTTTGTGCAGTTCACACTCGCGCTATTTTGCGCATTGCACTGTTTTGTGCAGTTGACACTCGCGCTATTTTGCGCGTCGCACTGTTTTGTGCAGTTTATCACTCGCGATATTTTGCGGGTCGCACTGTTTTGTGCAGCTGACACTCCCTCTATTTTGCGCATCGTACTGTTTTGTGCAGTTCACACTCGCGCTATTTTGCGCGTCGCTCTGTTTTGTGCAGTTGACACTCGCGCTATTTTGCGCGTCGCACTGTTTTGTACAGTTTATCACTCCCGCTATTATGCGCGTCGCACTATTTTGTGCAGTTCACACTCTCGCTATTTTGCGCGACGGATTGTTTTGTGGAGTTTATCACTCGCGCTATTTTGCGCGTCGCACTGTTTCGTGCAGTTAATCACTCGCGCTATTTTGCGCGTCGCACTGTTTTGTGCAGTTGACCCTCGCGCTATTTTGCGCGTCGCACTGTTTTGTGCAGCTCATACTCGCGCTATTTTGCGCGTCGCACTATTTCGTTCAGTTTATCACTTGCGCGATTTTGCACGTCACACTGTTTTGTGTAGTTTATCACTCGCGCTATTTTGCGCGTCGCACTGTTTTGTGCAGTTTATCACTCCAACTATTTTGCGCGTCGCACTGTTTGTGCAGTTGACTCTCGCGCTATTTTGCGTGTCGCACTGTTTTGTGCAGTTCACACTCGCGCTATTTTGCGCATCGCACTATTTTGTTCAGTTTATCACTCGCGTGATTTTGCGCGTCGCACTGCTTTGTGCAGTTCACACCCGCGCTTTCTTGTGCGTCGCACTGTTTTGGTGCAGTTTATCACTCGCGCTATTTTGCGCGTCGCACTGTTTCGTGCAGTTAATCACTCGCGCTATTTTGCGCATGGCACTGTTTTTTGCAGTTTATCACTCGCGCTATTTTGCGGGTCGAACTGTTTTGTATAGTTTATCACTCGCACTATTTTGCACGTCGCACTGTTTTGTGCTGTTGACACTCGCGCTATTTTGCGCGTCGCATTGTTTTGTGCAGTTCACACTCGCGCTATTTTGCGCGTCGCACTGTTTTGTGCAGTTTATCAATCGCGCTAATTTGCGCGTCGCACTATTTTGTGCAGTTCGCGCTCGCGGTATTTTGCGCGTCGCACTATTTTGTGCAGTTTATCACTCGCTCTATTTTGCGCGTCGCACTGTTTTGTGCAGTTGACACTCGCGCTATTTTGCGCGTCGCAGTGTTTTGTACAGTTCACACTCGCGCTATTTTGCGCGTCGCACTGTTTTGTGCAGTTCACACTCGCGCTATTTTTCGCGTCGCCCTGTTTTGTGCAGTTTATCACTCCTGCTATTTTGCGCGACGCACTGTTTTGTGCAGTTGACACTCGCGCTATTTTACGCGTCGCCCTGTTTTGTAGAGTTTATCACTTGCGCTATTTTGCGCTTCGCACTGTTTTGTGCAGTTTACCACTCGTGCTATGTTGCACGTGGCACTGTTTTGTGCAGTTTATCGCTCGCCCTATTTTGCGCGTCGCACTATTTTGTGCAGTTTATAACTCTTGCTATTTTGCGCGTCGCACTGTTTTGTGCAGTTTATAACTCTTGTAATTTTGCGTGTCGCACTGTTTTGTGCAGTTCACACTCGTGCTATTTTGCACGTCGCACTGTTTTGGTGCCGTTTATCACTCATGCTATTTTGCGCGTCGCACTGTTTTGTGCAGTGAATCACTCGCGCTATTTTGCGCGGCGCACTGTTTTGTGCAGTTTATCACTCGCGCTATTTTGCGAGTCGCACAGTTTTGTGCAGTTTATCTCTCGCGCTATTTTGCGGGTCCCACAGTTTTGTGCAGTTTATCACTCGCGCTATTTTGCGCATCGCACTGTTTTGTGCAGTTTATCACTCGCGCTATTTTGCGCGTCGCACTGTTTTGTGCAGTTCACGATCGCGCTATTTTGCACGTCGCACTATTTTGTGCAGTTTATCACTCGCGCTGTTTTACGTGTCGCACTGTTTTGGGCAGTTGACACTCGCGCTATTTTGCGCGTCGCACTGTTTTGTGCAGTTCCCACTCGCGGTATTTTGCGCGTCACACTGTTTTGTGCAGTTTATCACTCGCGCTATTTTGCGCGTCGCACTGTTTTGTGCAGCTAACACTCCCGCTGTAATGACCCGACCCTCGTCCATAATTTTGATATATTTCGACTCTTGTTTTGTGCTTTTAACATGTTTGCTGAAAAATTTCATGAAAAATTATGGTTAAGGAAATGAAATGCATGTTTATGAATGTCTATCTGTTGCTCAAGAAAGATATCTGTTCCATTAGAATGCTTGAATCAGAAATTGAAGGCTTTAATGGCTTAATTGTCAGAAATTGATTATATATCTATGATCAACATAATTTTTAGATAATTTTAAGCATGTTCGCGAAATTTTAATTTTGGAATGATTAAACGATTCATTTTTGTCTTATATGCCATTAGTTGACTATTTATCCACTTAGACTTATTGAGCTTTGATAAAAAAACGTGAGGCATCTTTTGGAGGGATTAAGGGTTGAGAAAAGGGAGAAGAAGGAGAGTAAAGAGAAGGGTCAACAAAGGGAGGAATTGAGATTAAATTAGGAGATCAAGCTTAAGGTATGTTAACTTTTATATATATATATATAAGACTTATCCTCCCAATTGTGAAGAAGAGTTGTCTATACTTCATGTTGATGATCTGGGGTTGGAATGGACAATTGTTCATGATTTATGCTTGATTGAAGGGGGTGTTTTCATCATTTGGATGTTTTGCAACCTAATTTAAGTGTGGTATGGAAATTATACTTCAACTATTGCTTTTATGCCAACCCTATGAACTTATGTTTATGGTATGTGTTATGTTTCACTAAACATGAAGAACTTGAATCCAAGAATGGAATTGGGTGAGGAATGGCTTGATTAAGCTTCTAATCTTGTGCAATTTGCCATGTTTACAAGGTAGAATCCATGTTATAGCGATAGTAGGTAGTATAGATTCCATTGGACGTGCATGAGGAATGGCTTGATGATGTAAAATTCGAAGTTCAGAATTTCAGGGTCAGCATGGTCCGCTCGAGCGGAGGAAAGCCCGCTCGAGCGAGAAAAACCACCTCCCAGCAGTTTGGGGAAAAATGTACAGTCCGCTCGAGCGGAAAAAGGGCGCTCGAGCGGAGAACTCATTTTCAGGAAAACGAAATGCTTTCTTCTGTTTTGCATGCTCACTCCTCTGCTCATGTTTTAGAGTATTTTGGCGATTTTCAAATAATGATAGATGCACATGAAATGTAATAATTCGGAAATTGGTTACTCAATGGTATGAGAACAAGAAGAGCTAATTTGCAAGTTATGATTGTGTGCAGGACACCCTCCAGGAGGAAATAGCACGTCATCACAGCACTGTGAGTAGTAGTACCTATGTAACAGTTATGTACTTTGTCAATGTTTCGAGACATGTAAGGCAACTATAGTAATGTTCCAAGTATGTATCGTACTTATGTAAGTGTGATGTTAATGTTGAAGTCTATTAATGCTAAAAGTATATAAAGAAAAGTAAGTTCAAGGGCCTTGTGCCATTTTCAAGGGCTTAACGCCATTTTCAAGGGCCTCGTGCCAATCACAAGGGCTTATGCCATTTACAAGGGCCTTAAAGCCAACAAGTTACAAGGGCCACAGTGCCAAAATGTTGACAAGAATGTTATGCTACACGTCCCAAGGGCTTCGTGCCACCATTTTCAAGGGCTTATAGCCACCAAGTTATGTCACAAGATTCGGCCTAAGGCCATTATGTACGTAATACAGAATCAGACTAATGTATTGATATGTAATCTGTTAAGTTAAGAAATGTTTTATTTATGTATTACTATTCACTGAGCCTGGCTCACTCTCAGTTTTGTCTGTTTCTGTAGGTCACCCACCAGGTGGTCAATCCTAGCTCAGGATGCCGTCTCCCTTGGTCGACCCTTACGTGTCCAGGCACTATACTAAGCTACTTATTTTTGGTGAACTGTGGAGACGTTTGTTTACCTTTTTAATGCCACCCAAGTTATTGTATATGACTTTTGTGTTCTTTTGTATACGCCCAACCATGAGGCTGGGACTGTCAATGTATGTGTATGTAATCGATATTCAGGGATTTCGTTTTAAACCTTGACTATTTTAGCTGAAGTATATGATGCATGAGATCCTGGCATAGTAGAAATAGCTCAATGGTGTATGTTGTATCCATGTTTGTTCGTATGTTGTGCTTCCGATAAGGCCCCATAGATTTGGTTACCAGGTTACAGGTCCATTTATGATTAGGTCATGCCCAAACTTTTAGGGGCAGGTTTGGGGTGTGACACCCGCTATTTTGCGCATCGCACTGTTTTGTGCAGTTCACACTCGCGCTATTTTGCGCGTTGCACTGTTTTGTGCAGCTGACATTCGCGCTATTTTGCGCGTCGCACTGTTTTGTGCAGTTCCCACTCGCGGTATTTTGCGCGTCCCACTGTTTTGTGCAGTTTATCACTCGCGCTATTTTGCGCGTCGCACTGTTTTGTGCAGTTTATCACTAGCGCTATTTTGCGCGTCGCACAGTTTTGTGCAGTTGACACTCGCGCTATTTTGCGCGTCACACTGTTTTGTGCAGTTCACACTCGCGCTATTTTGCGCGTGGCACTGTTTTATGCAGTTTATCACTCGCGCTATTTTGCGCGTCGCACTGTTTTGGGCAGTTTATCACTCACGCTATTTTGCGCGTCGCACTGTTTTGTGCAGTTCACACTCGCGCTATTTTGCGCGTCGGACTGTTTTGTGGAGTTTATCACTCGCGCTATTTTGCGCGTCGTACTGTTTCATGCAGTTAATCACTCGCGCTATTTTGCGCGTCGCACTGTTTTGTGCAGTTGACTCTCGCGCTATTTTGCGCGTCGCACTGTTTTGTGCAGTTCACACTCGCGCTATTTTGCGTGTCGCACTATTTTGTTCAGTTTATCACTCGCGCGATTTTGCACGTCGCACTGTTTTGTGTAGTTTATCACCCGCGCTATTTTGCGCGTCGCACTGTTTTGTGCAGTTTATCACTCCAGCTATTTTGCGCGTCGCACTGTTTTGTGGAGTTTATCACTCGCGCTATTTTGCGCGTCGCACTGTTTCGTGCAGTTAATCACTCGCGCTATTTTGCGCGTCGCACTGTTTTGTGCAGTTGACTCTCGCGCTATTTTGCGCGTCGCACTGTTTTGTGCAGTTCACACTCGCGCTATTTTGCGCGTCGCACTATTTTGTTCAGTTTATCACTCGCGCGATTTTTCACGTCGCACTGTTTTGTGTAGTTTATCACTCGCGCTATTTTGCGCGTCGCACTGTTTTGTGCAGTTTATCACTCGCGCAATTTTGCGGGTCGCAATGTGTTGTGAAGTTCACACTCGTGATATTTTGCACGTGGTACTGTTTTTTGCAGTTCGCACTCGCGCTATTTTGCGCGTCGCACTGTTTTGTGCAGTTTGTCACTCCTACTATTTTGCTCGTCGCACTGTTTTATGCAGTTCACACTCGCGCGATTTTGCGCGTTGCACTGTTTTGTGCAGTTTATCACTCGCACTATTTTGCGTGTCGCACTACTTTGTGCATTTCAAGCTCGCGCTACTTTGCGCGTCGCGCTGTTTTGTGCAGTTTATCACTCGCGCTATTTTGCGCGTCGCACTGTTTTGTGCAGTTAACACTCGCGCTATTTTGTGCGTCGCACCGTTTTGTGCAGATTATCACTCGCCCTATTTCGCGCGTCGCACTAGTTTGTTCAGTTTGTCACTGGTGCTATTTTGCGCGTTGCACTATTTTGTGCAGTTCAAACTCGCGCTATTTTGCGCGTCGCACTATTTTCTGCAGTTCACAATCGCGCTATTTTGCGCGTCGCACTATTTTGTGACACTCGCGCTATTTTGCGCGTCGCATTGTTTTTTGCAGTTCACCGCTATTTTGCGCATCGCACTGTTTTGTGCAGTTCACACTCGCGCTCTTTTGCGCGTCCCACTGTTTTGTGCAGTTTATCACTCTCGCTATTTTGCGCGTCGCACTGTTTTGTGCAGTTTATCACTAGTGCTGTTTTGCGCGTCGCACGGTTTTGTGCTGTTGACACTCGCGCTATTTTGCGCATCGCACTGTTTTGTGCAGTTTATAACTCCCGCTATTACGTGCGTCGCACTGTTTTGTGCAATTGACAATCGCGCTACTTTGCGCGTCGGACTGTTTTGTGGAGTTTATCACTCGCGCTATTTTGCGCGTCGCACTGTTTCGTGCAGTTAATCACTCGCGCTATTTTGCGCGTCGCACTATTTTGTACAGTTGACTCCCGCGCTATTTTGCGCGTCGCACTGTTTTGTGCAGTTCACACTCGCGCTATTTTGCGCGTCGCACTATTTTTTTCAGTTTATCACTCGCGCGATTTTGCACGTCGCACTATTTTGTGTAGTTTATCACTCGCGGTATTTTGCGCGTCGCACTGTTTTGTGCAGTTTATCACTCTAGCTATTTTGCACGCCGCACTGTTTCGTGGAGTTTATCACTCGCGCTATTTTGCGCGACGCACTGTTTCGTGCAGTTAATCACTCGCACTATTTTACGCGTCGCACTATTTTGTTCAGTTTATCACTCGCGCGATTTTGCACGTCGCACTGTTTTGTGTAGTTTATCACTCACGCTATTTTGCGCGTCGCACTGTTTGGTGCAGTTTATCACTCGCGCAATTTTCCGGGTCGCAATGTGTTGTGAAGTTCACACTCGCGATATTTTGCACGTGGCACTGTTTTGTGCAGTTCGCACTCGCGCTATTTTGCGCGTCGCACTGTTTTGTGCAGTTTATCACTCCTACTATTTTGCTCGTCGCACTGTTTTATGCAGTTCACACTAACGCGATTTTGCGCGTTGCACTGTTTTGTGCAGTTTATCACTCGCACTATTTTGCGCGTCGCACTCCTTTGTGCAGTTCACGCTCGCGCTACTTTGCGCGTCGCGCTGTTTTGTGCCGTTTATCACTCGCGCTATTTTGCGCGTCGCGCTATTTTGCGCGTCGCACTATTTTGTGCAGTTAACATTCGTGCTATTTTGTGCGTCGCACCGATTTGTGCAGATTATCACTCGCGCTATTTCGCGCATTGCACTGTTTTGTTCAGTTTATCACTGGCGCTATTTTCCGCGTCGCACTATTTTGTGCAGTTCAAACTCGCGCTATTTTGCGCGTCGCACTGTTTTCTGCAGTTCACAATCGCGCTATTTTGCGCGTCGCACTATTTTGTGACACTCGCGCAATTTTGCGCGTCGCACTGTTTTTTGCAGTTCACCGCTATTTTGCGCAGCGCACTGTTTTGTGCAGTTCACACTCGCGCTCTTTTGCGCGTCCCACTGTTTTGTGCAGTTTCTCACTCTCGCTATTTAGCGCGTCGCACTGTTTTGTGCAGTTCACACTCGCGCTATTTTGCGCATTGCACTGTTTTGTGCATTATATCACTCGCACTATTTTGCGCGTGGCACTGTTTTGTGCAGTTTATCGCTCGCCTTATTTTGCGCGTCGCACAGTTTTGTGCAGTTTATAACTCTTGCTATTTTGCGCGTCGCACTGTTTTGTGTAGTTGACACTCGCGCTATTTTGCGCGTCAGACATTTTGTGCAGTTTATCACTCGCGCTATTTTGCGCGTCGCACTGTTTTGTGCAGTTTATCACTCCAGTTATTTTGCGCGTCGCACTGTTTTGTGCAGCTGACACTCGCGCTATTTTGCGCGTCGCACTGTTTTGTGCAGTTTGTCACTCGCGCTATTTTGCGCGTCGCACTACTTTGTGGAGTTTATCAATCGCGCTATTTTGCACGTCGCACTGTTTTGCGCAGTTGACACTCTCGCACTATTTTGCGCGTCGCACTATTTTGGGCAGTTCACACTCGCACTATTTTGCGCGTCCCACTATTTTGTGTAGTTTATCACTCGCGCTATTTTGCGCATCACACACTGTTTTGTGCAGTTGACACCCGCGCTATTTTCGCGTCGCACTGTTTTGTGGAGTTTATCACCCACGAATTTTGCGCGTCGCTCTGTTTTGTCGAGTTTTAAACTCCTGCTATTTTGCGCGTCGCACTATTTTGTGGCAGTTGATAACTCTTGCTATTTTGCCGTCGCACTGTTTTGTGCAGTTCATAACTCTTGCTATTTTGCGCGTCGCACTGTTTTGTGCATTCACGCGCTATTTTGCGCGTTGCACTGTTTTGTGCCACTCGCGCTAATTTGCGCGTCGCACTATTTTGTGCAGTTCGCACTCGCGCTATTTTCCGCGTCGCACTGTTTTGTGCAGTTTATCACTCGCGCTATATTGCGCTTCGCACTGTTTTGTGCAGTTGACACTCGCGCTATTTTGCCCATTACACTGTTTTGTGCCGTTCATCACTCGCGCTATTTTGCGCGTCGCAATATTTTGTGGAGTTTATCACTCACGCTATTTTGCGCGTCGTACTATTTTGTGTAGTTGAGACTCGCGCTATTTTGCGCGTCGCACTGTTTTGTACAGTTCACACACACACTATTTTGTGCGTCGCACTGTTTTGTGCAGTTCGCACTCGCGCTATTTTGCGCGCCGCACTGTTTTGTGCAGTTTATCACTCGTGCTATTTTGCGCGTCGCACTGTTTTGTGCAGTTAACACTCGCGCTATTTTGTGCGTCGCACCGTTTTGTGCAGATTATCACTCGCGCTATTTCGCGCGTCGCACTATTTTGTTCAGTTTGTCACTGGTGCTATTTTGCGCGTTGCACTATTTTGTGCAGTTCAAACTCGCGCTATTTTGCGCGTCGCACTGTTTTCTGCAGTTCACAATCGCGCTATTTTGCGCGTCGCACTGTTTTGTGCAGTTGACACTCGCGCTATTTTGCGCGTCGCACTGTTTTTTGCAGTTCACCGCTATTTTGCGCATCGCACTGTTTTGTGCAGTTCACACTCGCGCTCTTTTGCGCGTCCCACTGTTTTGTGCAGTTTATCACTCTCGCTATTTTGCACGTCGCACTGTTTTGTGCAGTTTATCACTAGCGCTGTTTTGCGCGTCGCACCGTTTTGTGCTGTAGACACTCGCGCTATTTTGCGCATCGCACTGTTTTGTGCAGTTTATAACTCCCGCTATTACGTGCGTCGCACTGTTTTGTGCAATTGACAATCGCGCTACTTTGCGCGTCGGACTGTTTTGTGGAGTTTATCACTCGCGCTATTTTGCGCGTCGCACTGTTTCGTGCAGTTAATCACTCGCGCTATTTTGCGCGTCGCACTGTTTTGTGCAGTTGACTCTCGCGCTATTTTGCGCGTCGCACTGTTTTGTGCAGTTCACACTCGCGCTATTTTGCGCGTCGCACTATTTTGTTCAGTTTATCACTCGCGCGATTTTGCACGTCGCACTATTTTGTGTAGTTTATCACTCGCGGTATTTTGCGCGTCGCACTATTTTGTGCAGTTTATCACTCTAGCTATTTTGCACGCCGCACTGTTTCGTGGAGTTTATCACTCGCGCTATTTTGCGCGACGCACTGTTTCGTTGCAGTTAATCACTCGCGCTATTTTACGCGTCGCACTATTTTGTTCATTTATCACTCGCGCGATTTTGCACGTCGCACTGTTTTGTGTAGTTATCACTCGCGCTATTTTGCGCGTCGCACTGTTTTGTGCAGTTTATCACTCGCGCAATTTTCCGGGTCGCAATGTGTTGTGAAGTTCCACTCGCGATATTTTGCACGTGGCACTGTTTTGTGCAGTTCGCACTCGCGCTATTTTGCGCGTCGCACTGTTTCGTGCAGTTTATCACTCGTACTATTTTGCTCGTCGCACTTTTTATGCAGTTCACACTAACGCGATTTTGCGCGTTGCACTGTTTTGTGCAGTTTATCACTCGCACTATTTTGCGCGTCGCACTGCTTTGTGCAGTTCACGCTCGCGCTACTTTGCGCGTCGTGCTGTTTTGTGCCATTTATCACTCGCGCTATTTTGTGCGTCGCACTATTTTGTGCAGTTAACATTCGCGCTATTTGGTGCGTCGCACCGTTTTGTGCAGATTATCACTCGCGCTATTTCGCGCGTCGCACTGTTTTGTTCAGTTTATCACTGGCGCTATTTTGCGCGTCGCACTATTTTGTGCAGTTCAAACTCGCGCTATTTTGCGCGTCGCACTGTTTTCTGCAGTTCACAATCGCGCTATTTTGCGCGTCGCACTATTTTGTGACACTCGCGCAATTTTGCGCGTCGCACTGTTTTTTGCAGTTCATCGCTATTTTGCGCATCGCACTGTTTTGTGCAGTTCACACTCGCGCTCTTTTGCGCGTCCCACTGTTTTGTGCAGTTTCTCACTCTCGCTATTTAGCGCGTCGCACTGTTTTGTGCAGTTCACACTCGCGCTATTTTGCGCATTGCACTGTTTTGTGCAGTATATCACTCGCACTATTTTGCGCGTGGCATTGTTTTATGCAGTTTATCGCTCGCCTTATTTTGCGTGTCGCACAGTTTTGTGCAGTTTATAACTCTTGCTATTTTGCGCGTCGCACTGTTTTGTGTAGTTGACACTCGCGCTATTTTGCGCGTCAGACTATTTTGTGCAGTTTATCACTCGCGCTATTTTGCGCGTCGCACTGTTTTGTGCAGTTTATCACTCCAGCTATTTTGCGCGTCGCACTGTTTTGTGCAACTGACACTCGCGCTATTTTGCGCGTCGCACTATTTTGTGCAGTTTGTCACTCGCCCTATTTTGCGCGTCGCACTACTTTGTGGAGTTTATCAATCGCGCTATTTTGCACGTCGCACTGTTTTGCGCAGTTGACACTCGCACTATTTTGCGCGTCGCACTATTTTGGGCAGTTCACACTCGCACTATTTTGCGCGTCCCACTATTTTGTGTAGTTTATCACTCGCGCTATTTTGCGCATCACACTGTTTTGTGCAGTTGACACCCGCGCTATTTTGCGCGTCGCACTGTTTTGTGGAGTTTATCACCCACGCAATTTTGCGCGTCGCTCTGTTTTGTCGAGTTTATAACTCCTGCTATTTTGCGCGTCGCACTATTTTGTGCAGTTGATAACTCTTGCTATTTTGCGCGTCGCACTGTTTTGTGCAGTTCACACTCGCGCTATTTTGCGCGTCGCACTGTTTTGTGCAGTTTATCACTCGCGCTAATTTGCGCGTCGCACTATTTTGTGCAGTTCGCACTTGCGCTATTTTCCGCGTCGCACTGTTTTGTGCAGTTTATCACTCGCGCTATATTGCGCTTCGCACTGTTTTGTGCAGTTGACACTCGCGCTATTTTGCCCATTACACTGTTTTGTGCCGTTCATCACTCGCGCTATTTTGCGCATCGCAATATTTTGTGGAGTTTATCACTCACGCTATTTTGCGCGTCGCACTATTTTGTGTAGTTGAGACTCGCGCTATTTTGCGCGTCGCACTATTTTGTACAGTTCACGCATACACTATTTTGCGCGTCGCACTGTTTTGTGCAGTTCGCACTCACGCTATTTTGCGCGCCGCACTGTTTTGTGCAGTTTATCACTCGTGCTATTTTACGCTTCGCACTATTTTGTGCAGTTTAGCACTCGCGCTATTTTGCGCGTGGTACTGTTTTGTGCAGTTTATCACTCGTACTATTTTACGCGTCGCACTATTTTGGGCAGTTCACACTCGCGCTATTTTACGCGTCCCACTATTTTGTGCAGTTTATCACTCGCGCTAATTTTACGCGTCACACTGTTTTGTGCAGTTGACACCCGCGCTATTTTTCGGGTCGCACTGTTTTGTGCAGTTTATCACCGGCGCTATTTTGCGCGTCGCGCTGTTTTGTCCAGTTTATCACTCCAGCCATTTTGCACGTCGCACTATTTTGTGCGGTTTATAACTCTTGCTATTTTGCGCGTCGCACTGTTTTGTGCAGTTGACACTCGCGCTATTTTGCGCGTCGCACTGTTTTGTGCAGTTCACACCCGCGCTTTCTTACGCGTCGCACTGTTTTGGTGCAGTTTATCACTCGCGCTATTTTGCGCGTTCAACTGTTTTGTGCAGTTTATCACTCGCGCTATTTTGCGCGTCGCACCCTTTTGTGGAGCTTATCACTCGCACTATTTTGCGCGTCGCACTGTTTTGTGCAGTTGACACTCGCGCTATTTTGCGCGTCGCACTGTTTTGTGCAGTTCACACTCGTGCTATTTTGCGCGTCGCACTGTTTTGTGCAGTTTATCACTCGCGCTAATTTGCGCGTCGTACTATTTTGTGCAGTTTATCACTCGCTCTATTTTGCACGTCGCACTGTTTTCTGTAGTTGACACTCGCGCTATTTTGCGCGTCGCACTGTTTTGTACAGTTCACACTCGCGCTATTTTGCGCGTCACACTGTTTTGTGCAGTTCACACTCGCGCTATTTTGCGGGTCGCACTGTTTTGTGCAGTTTATCACTCGCGCTATTTTGCACGTGGCACTGTTTTGTGCAATTTAGCACTCGCGCTATTTTGTGCGTGGCACTATTTTGTGCAGTTCACGCTCGCGCTATTTTGCGCGTCGCGCTGTTTTGTGCAGTTTATCACTCCTGCTATTTTGCGCGACGCACTATTTTGTGCAGTTGACACTCGTGCTATTTTGTCCGTCGCCCTGTTTTGTACAGTTCACACTCGCGCTATTTTGCGCGTCGCACTGTTTTGTGCAGTACACACACCCGCCATTTTGTGCGTCGCACTGTTTTGTGCAGTTTATCACTCGCGCTATTTTGCGTGTGGCACTGTTTTGTGCTGTTCACGCTCGCGCTATTTTGCGTGTCGCGCTGTTTTGTGTAGTTTGTCACTCCTGCTATTTTGCGCGACGCACTGTTTTGTGCAGTTGACACTCACGCTATTTTGCGCGTCGCCCTGTTTTGTGTAGTTTATCACTCGCGCTATTTTGGGCTTCGCACTGTTTTGTGCAGTTTACCACTCGTGCTATTTTGCGCGTGGCACTGTTTTGTGCAGTTTATCGCTCGCCCTATTTTGCGTGTCGCACTATTTTGTGCAGTTTGTAACTCTTGCTATTTTGCGCGTCGCACTGTTTTGTGCAGTATATAACTCTTGCAATTTTGCGTGTCGCATTGTTTTGTGCAGTTCACACTCGTGCTATTTTGCGCGTGGCACTGTTTTGGTGCAGTTTATCACCGCGCTATTTTGCGCGTCGCACTGTTTTGTGCAGTTAATCACTCGCGCTATTTTGCGCGTCGCACTGTTTTGTGCAGTTGACCCTCGCGCTATTTTGTGCGTCGCACTGTTTTTGTGCAGTTCACACTCGCGCGATTTTGCACGTCGCACTGTTTTGTGTAGTTTATCACTCGCGCTATTTTGCGCGTCGAACTGTTTTGTGCAGTTGATCACTCGCGCAATTTTGCGGGTCGCAATGTTTTGTGAAGTTCACACTCGCGATATTTGCCACGTGGCACTGTTTTGTGCAGTTCGCACTCGTGCTATTTTGCGCGTCGCACTATTTTGTGCAGTTTATCACTCCTACTATTTTGCTCGTCGCACTGTTTTATGCAGTTCACACCCGCGCGATTTTGCGCGTTGCACTGTTTTGTGCAGTTTATCACTCGCACTATTTTGCGTGTCGCACTGCTTTGTGCAGTTCCCGCTCGCGCTACTTTGCGCGTCGCGTTGTTTTGTGCAGTTTATCACTCGCGCTATTTTGCGCGTCGTACTGTTTTGTGCAGTTAACGCTCGCTCTATTTTGTGCGTCGAACCGTTTTGTGCAGATTATCACTCGCGCTATTTCGCGCGTCGCACTGTTTTGTTCAGTTTATCACCCGCGCTATTTTGCGCGTCGCACTATTTTGTGCAGTTCAAACGCGCGCTATTTTGCACGTCGCACTGTTTTGTGCATTTCACAATCACGCTATTTTGCGCGTCGCACTGTTTTGTGTAGTTGACACTCGCGCTATTTTGCGCGTCGCACAGTTTTTGGCAGTTCACAGCTATTTTGCGCATCGCACTGTTTTGTGCAGTTCACACTCGCGTTCTTTTGCGCGTCCCATTGTTTTGTGCAGTTTATCACTCTTGCTATTTTGCGCGTCGCACTGTTTTGTGCAGTTCACACTCGCGCTATTTTGCGCGTCGCACTGTTTTGTGCAATTAACACTCGCGCTATTTTGTGCGTCGCACCGTTTTGTGCAGATTATCACTCACGTTATTTCGCGCGTCGCGCTATTTTGTTCAGTTTATCACTCGCGCTATTTTGCGCATCGCACTATTTTGTGCAGTTCAAACTCGCGCTATTTTGCGCGTTGCACTGTTTTGTGCAGTTTATGACTCGCGCTATTTTGCGCGTTGCACTGTTTTGTCCAGTTTATCACTCGCGCTATTTTGCGGGTCGAACTGTTTTGTGCAGTTTATCACTCGCGCTATTTTGCGCGTCGCACCCTTTTGTGGAGTTTATCACTCGCACTATTTTGCGCATCGCACTGTTTTGTGCAGTTGACACTCGCGCTATTTTGCGCGTCGCACTGTTTTGTGCAGTTCACACTCGCGCTATTTTGCGCGTCGCATTGTTTTGTGCAGTTTATCACTCGCGCTATTTTGCGCGTCGCACTATTTTGTGCAGTTTATCACTCGCTCTATTTTGCACGTCGCACTGTTTTGTGCAGTTGTCACTCGCGCTATTTTGCGCGTCGCACTGTTTTGTACAGTTCACACTCACGCTATTTTGCGCGTCGCACTGTTTTGTGCAGTTCACACTCGCGCTATTTTGTGCGTCGCACTGTTTTGTGCAGTTTATCACTCGCGCTATTTTGCACGTGGCACTGTTTTGTGCAGTTTAGCACTCGCGCTATTTTGCGCATGGCACTATTTTGTGCAGTTCACGCTCGCGCTATTTTGCCCGTCGCGCTGTTTTGTGCAGTTTATCACACCTGCTATTTTGCGCGACGCACTGTTTTGTGCAGTTGACACTCGCTCTATTTTGTTCGTGGCCCTGTTTTGTACAGTTCACACTCGCGCTATTTTGCGCGTCGCACTGCTTTGTGCAGTTCACACTGATGCTATTTTGCGCGTTGCACTGTTTTGTGCAGTTTATCACTCGCGCTATTTTGCGCGTGGCACTATTTTGTGCAGTTCACGCTCGCGCTATTTTGCGCGTCGTGCTGTTTTGTGCAGTTTGTCACTCATGCTATTTTGCGTGATGCACTATTTTGTGCAGTTGACACTCACGCTATTATGCGCGTCGCCCTGTTTTGTGTAGTTTATCACTCGCGCTATTTTGCGCTTCGCACTGTTTTGTGCAGTTTACCACTCGCGCTATTTTGCGCGTGGCACTGTTTTGTGCAGTTTATCGCTCGCCCTATTTTGCGCGTCGCACTATTTTGTGCAGTTCATAACTCTTGCTATTTTGCGCGTCGCACTGTTTTGTGCAGTATATAACTCTTGCAATTTTGCGCGTCGCACTGTTTTGTGCAGTTCACACTCGTGCTATTTTGCGCGTCGCACTGTTTTGGTGCAGTTTATCACTCGCGCTATTTTGCGCGTCGCACTGTTTTGTGCAGTTAATCACTCGCGCTATTTTGCGCGTCGCACTGTTTTGTGCAGTTGACCCTCGCGCTATTTTGTGCGTCGCACTGTTTTGTGCAGTTCACACTCGCGCTATTTTGCGCGTCGCACTATTTTGTTCAGTTTATCACTCGCGCAATTTTGCACGTCGCACTGTTTTGTGTAGTTTATCACTCGCGCGATTTTGCGCGTCGAACTGTTTTGTGCAGTTTATCACTCGCGCAATTTTGCAGGTCGCAATGTTTTGTGAAGTTCACACTCGCGATATTTGGCAAGTGGCACTGTTTTGTGCAGTTCGCACGCGCGCTATTTTGCGCGTCGCACTGTTTTGTGCAGTTTATCACTCCTACTATTTTGCTCGTCGCACTGTTTTATGCAGTTCACACCCGCGCGATTTTGCGCGTTGCACTGTTTTCTGCAGTTTATCACTCGCACTATTTTGCGCGTCGCACTGCTTTGTGCAGTTCACGCTCGCGCTATTTTGCGCGTTGCACTGTTTTGTGCAGTTTATGACTCGCGCTATTTTGCGCGTTGCACTGTTTTGGGCAGTTTATCACTCGCGCTATTTTGCGGGTCGAACTGTTTTGTGTAGTTTATCACTCGCGCTATTTTGCGCGTCGCACCCTTTTGTGGAGTTTATCACTCGCACTATTTTGCGCGTCGCACTGTTTTGTGCAGTTGACACTCGCGCTATTTTGCGCGTCGCACTGTTTTGTGCAGTTCACACTCGCGCTATTTTGCGCGTCGCACTGTTTTGTGCAGTTTATCACTCGCGCTAATTTGCGCGTCGCACTATTTTGTGCAGTTTATCACTCGCTCTATTTTGCACGTCGCATGGTTTTGTGCAGTTGTCACTCGCGCTATTTTGCGTGTCGCACTATTTTGTCCAGTTCACACTCGCGCTATTTTGCGCGTCGTACTATTTTGTGCAGTTCACACTCGCGCTATTTTGCGCGTCGCACTGTTTTGTGCAGTTTATCACTCGCACTATTTTGCGCGTGGCACTGTTTTGTGCAGTTTAGCACTCGCGCTATTTTGCACGTGGCATTATTTTGTGCAGTTCACGCTCGCGCTATTTTGCGCGTCGCGCTGTTTTGTGCAGCTTATTACACCTGCTATTTTGCGCGACGCACTGTTTTGTGCAGTTGACACTCGCTCTATTTTGTGCGTGGCCCTGTTTTGTACAGTTCACACTCGCGCTATTTTGCGCGTCGCACTATTTTGTGCAGTTCACACTCACGCTCTTTTGCGCGTCGCACTGTTTTGTGCAGTTTATCACTCACGCTATTTTGCGCGTGGCACTGTTTTGTGCAGTTCACGCTCGCGCTATTTTGCGCGTCGCGCTGTTTTGTGCAGTTTGTCACTCATGCTATTTTGCGCGATGCACTATTTTGTGCAGTTGACACTCACGCTATTTTGCGCGTCGCCCTGTTTTGTGTAGTTTATCACTCGCGCTATTTTGCGCTTCGCACTGTGTTGTGCAGTTTACCACTCGCGCTATTTTGCGCGTGGCACTGTTTTGTGCAGTTTATCGCTCGCCCTATTTTGCGCGTCGCACTATTTTGTGCAGTTCATAACTCTTGCTATTTTGCACGTCGCACTGTTTTGTGCAGTATATAACTTTTGTAATTTTGCGCGTCACACTGTTTTGTGCAGTTCACATTCGTGCTATTTTGCGCGTCGCACTGTTTTGGTGCAGTTTATCACTCGCGCTATTTTGCGCGTCGCACTGTTTTGTGCAGTTAATCACTCGCGCTATTTTGCGCGTCGCACTGTTTTGTGCAGTTGACTCTCGCGCTATTTTGTGCGTCGCACTATTTTGTTCAGTTTATCACTCGCGCAATTTTGCACGTCGCACTGTTTTGTGTAGTTTATCACTCGCGCTATTTTGCGCGTCGAACTGTTTTGTGCAGTTTATCACTCGCGCAATTTTGCGGGTCGCAATGTTTTGTGAAGTTCACACTCGCGATATTTGGCACGTGGCACTGTTTTGTGCAGTTCACACTCGCGCTATTTTGCGCGTCGCACTGTTTTGTGCAGTTTATCACTCCTACTATTTTGCTCGTCGCACTGTTTTATGCAGTTCACACCCGCGCGATTTTGCGCGTTGCACTGCTTTGTGCAGTTTATCACTCGCACTATTTTGCGCGTTGCACTGCTTTGTGCAGTTCACGCTCGCGCTATTTTTCGCGTCGCGCTGTTTTGTGCAGTTTATCACCCGCACTATTTTGCTCGTCGCACTGTTTTGTGCAGTTAACGCTCGCGCTATTTTGTGCGTCGCACCGTTCTGTGCAGATTATCACTCGCGCTATTTCGCGCGTCGCACTGTTTTGTTCAGTTTATCACTCGCGCTATTTTCCGCGTCGCACTATTTTGTGCAGTTCAAACGCGCGCTATTTTGCGCATCGCACTGTTTTCTGCAGTTCACAATCGCGCTATTTTGCGCGTCGCACTGTTTTGTGCAGTTGACACTCGCGCTATTTTGCGCGTCGCACTGTTTTTTGCAGTTCACAGCTATTTTGCGCATCGCACTGTTTTGTGCAGTTCACACTCGCGCTCTTTTGCGCGTCCCATTGTTTTGTGCAGTTTATCACTCTCGCTATTTTGCACGTCGCACTGTTTTGTGCAGTTCACACTCGCGCTATTTTGCGCGTCGCACTGTTTTGTGCAACTAACACCCGCGCTATTTTGTGCGTCGCACTGTTTTGTGCAGATTATCACTCACGCTATTTCGCGCGTCGCACTATTTTGTTCAGTTTATCACTCACGCTATTTTGCGCGTCGCACTATTTTGTGTAGTTGACACTCGCGCTATTTTGCGCGTCTCACTATTTTGTGCAGTTTAGCACTCGGGCTATTTTGCGTGTCGCACTGTTTGTGCAGTTCACGATCGCGCTATTTTGCACGTCGCACAATTTTCTGCAGTTTATCACTCGCGCTATTTTACGCGTCGCACTGTTTTGTGCAGTTCCCACTCGCGGTATTTTGCGCGTCAGCCTGTTTTGTGCAGTTTATCACTCGCGCTATTTTGCGCGTTGCACTGTTTTGTGCAGTTGACTCTCCGGCTATTTTGCGCTTCGCACTGTTTTGTGCAGTTCACACTCGCGCTATTTTGCGCGTCGCACTATTTTGTGCAGTTCCCACTCGCGGTATTTTGCGCGTCCCACTGTTTTGTGCAGTTTATCACTCGCACTATTTTGCGCGTCGCACTGTTTTGTGCTGTTTATCACTACCGCTATTTTACGCGTCGCACTGTTTTGTGCAGTTGACACACGCGCTATTTTGCGCGTCGCACTGTTTTGTGCAGTTGACACTCGCGCTATTTTGCGCGTCGCACTGTTTTGTGCAGTTTATCACTCCCGTCATTACGCGCGTCGCACTGTTTTGCGCAGTTGACACTCGCGCTATTTTGCACGTCGCACTGTTTTGTGGAGTTTATCACTCGCGCTATTTTGCGCCTCGCACTGTTTCGTGCAGTTAATCACTAGCGCTATTTTTCGCGTCGCACTGTTTTGTTCAGTTGACTCTCGCGCTACTTTGCGCGTCGCACTGTTTTGTGCAGTTCACACTCGCGCTATTTTGCGCATCGCACTATTTTGTTCAGTTTATCACTCGCGCGATTTTGCACGTCGCACTGTTTTGTGTAGTTTATCACTCGCACTGTTTTGTGTAGTTTATCACTCGCACTATTTTGCGCGTCGCACTGTTTTGTGCAGTTTATCACTCGCGCAATTTTGCGGGTCGCAATGTTTTCTGAAGTTCACACTCGCGATATTTGGCACGTGGCACTGTTTTGTGCAGTTCGCACTCGCGCTATTTTGCGCGTCGCACTGTTTTGGGCAGTTTATCACTCCTACTATTTTGCTCGTCGCACTGTTTCATGCAGTTCACACTCGCGCGATTTTGCGCGTTGCACTGTTTTGTCCAGTTTATCACTCGCACTATTTTGCACGTCGCACTGCTTTGTGCAGTTCACGCTCGCGCTACTTTGCGCGTCGCGATGTTTTGTGCAGTTTATCACTCGCGCTATTTTGCGCGTCGCACTGTTTTGTGCAGTTAACGCTCGCGCTATTTTGTGCGTTGCACCGTTTTGTGCAGATTATCAGTCGCGCTATTTCGCGCGTCGCACTGTTTTGTTCAGTTTATCACTCGCGCTATTTTGCGCGTCGCACTATCTTGTGCAGTTCAAACGCGCGCTATTTTGCGCGTCGCACTGTTTTGTGCAGTTGACACTCGCACTATTTTGCGCGTCGCACTGTTCTTTGCAGTTCACAGCTATTTTGCGCATCGCACTGTTTTGTGCAGTTCACACTCCTGCACTTTTGCGCGTCCCACTGTTTTGTGCAGTTTATCACTCTCGCTATTTTGCGCGTCGTACTGTTTTACACTCGCGCTATTTTGCGCGTTGCACTGTTTTGTGCAGTATATCACTCGCACTGTTTTGCACGTGGCACTGTTTTGTGCAGTTTATCGCTCGCCCTATTTTGCGCATCGCACAGTTTTGTGCAGTTTATAACTCTTGCTATTTTGCGCGTCGCACTGTTTTGTGTAGTTGACAATCGCGCTATTTTGCGCCTCGCACTATTTTGTGCTGTTTAGCACTCGCGCTATTTTGCAGGTCGCACTATTTTGTGCAGTTCATGATCGCGCTATTTTACGCGTCGCACTGTTTTGGGCAGTTGACACTCGCGCTATTTTGCGCGTCGCACTGTTTTGTGCAGTTCCCACTCGCGGTATTTTGTGCGTCACACTGTTTTGTGCAGTTTATCACTCGCGCTATTTTGCGCGTCGCACTGTTTTGTGCAGTTTATCACTCGCGCTATTTTGCGCGTCGCACTGTTTTGTGCAGTTGACACTCCCGCTATTTTGCGCATCGCACTGTTTTGTGCAGTTCACACTCGCGCTATTTTGCGCGTCGCACTATTTTGTGCAGTTCACACTCGCGCTATTTTGCGCGTCGCACTGTTTTGTGCAGTTGACACTAACGCTATTTCGCGCGTCGCACTGTTTTGTGCAGTTTATCACTCCCGCTATTACGCGCGTCGCACTGTTTTGTGCAGTTGACACTCGCGCTATTTTGCGCGTCGCATTGTTTTGTGGAGTTTATCACTCGCGCTATTTTGCGCGTCGCACTGTTTTGTGCAGTTGACTCTCGCGCTATTTTGCGCATCGCACTGTTTTGTGCAGTTCAGACTCACGCTATTTTGCGCATCGCACTATTTTGTTCAGTTTATCACTCGCGCGATTTTGCACGTCGCACTGTTTTGTGGAGTTTATCACTCGCACTATTTTGCGCGTCGCGCTGTTTTGTGCAGTTTATCACTCGCGCAATTTTGCGGCTCGCAATGTTTTGTGAAGTTCACACTCGCGATATTTGGCACGTGGCACTGTTTTGTACAGTGAGCACTCGCGCTATTTTGCGCGTCGCACTGTTTTGGGCAGTTTATCACCCCTACTATTTTGCTCGTCGCACTGTTTTATGCAGTTGACAGTCGCGCGGTTTTGCGCGTTGCACTCTTTTGTGCAGTTTATCACTCGCACTATTTTGCGCGTCGCACTGCTTTGTGCAGTTCATGCTCGCGCTACTTTGCTCGTCGCGCTGTTTTGTGCAGTTTATCACTCGCGCTATTTTGCGCGTTGCACTGTTTTGTGCAGTTAACGCTCGCGCTATTTTGTGCGTCGCACCGTTTTGTGCAGATTATCAGTCGCGCTATTTCGCGCGTCGCACTGTTTTGTTCAGTTTATCACTAGTGCTATTTTGCGCGTCGCACTATCATGTGCAGTTCAAACGCGCGCTATTTTGCGCGTCGCACTGTTTTGTGCAGTTGACACTAGCGCTATTTTCCGCGTCGCACTGTTTTTTGCAGTTCACAGCCATTTTGCGCATCGCACTGTTTTGTGCAGTTCACAATCGCGCTCTTTGGCGCGTCCCACTGTTTTGTGCAGTTTATCACTCTCGCTATTTTGCGCGTCGCACTGTTTTGTGCAGTTTACACTCGCGCTATTTTGCGCGTTGCACTGTTTTGTGCAGTATATCACTCGCACTGTTTTGCGCGTGGCACTGTTTTGTGCAGTTTATCGCTCGCCCTATTTTGCGCGTCGCACTGTTTTGTGCAGTTTATAACTATTGCTATTTTGCGTGTCGCACTGTTTTGTGTAGTTGACACTCGCGCTATTTTGCGCGTCGCACTATTTTGTGCAGTTTAGCACTCGCGCTATTTTGCGAGTCGCACTGTTTTGTGCAGCTCACGATCGCGCTATTTTGCGCGTCGCCCTATTTTGTGCAGTTTATCACTCGCGCTATCTTACGCGTCGCACTGTTTTGGGCAGTTGACACTCGCGCTGTTTTGCGCGTCGCACTGTTTTTTGCAGTTCAAACTCGCGGTATTTTGCGCGTCACACTGTTTTGTGCAGTTTATCACTCTCGCTATTTTGCGCGTCGCACTGTTTTGTGCAGTTTATCCCTCGCACTATTTTGCGCGTCGCAGTGTTTTGTGCAGTTGACACTCCCACTATTTTGCGCGTCGCACTGTTTTGTGCAGTTTATCACTCCCGCTGTTACGCGCGTCGCACTGTTTTGTGCAGTTGACACTCGCGGTATTTTGCGCGTCGCACTGTTTTGTGTAGTTGACACTCGCGCTATTTTGCGCGTCGCACTATTTTGTGCAGTTTAGCACTCGCGCTATTTTGCGAGTCGCACTGTTTTGTGCAGCTCACGATCGCGCTATTTTGCGCGTCGCCCTATTTTGTGCAGTTTATCACTCGCGCTATCTTACGCGTCGCACTGTTTTGGGCAGTTGACACTCGCGCTGTTTTGCGCGTCGCACTGTTTTTTGCAGTTCAAACTCGCGGTATTTTGCGCGTCACACTGTTTTGTGCAGTTTATCACTCTCGCTATTTTGCGCGTCGCACTGTTTTGCGCAGTTTATCCCTCGCACTATTTTGCGCGTCGCAGTGTTTTGTGCAGTTGACACTCCCACTATTTTGCGCGTCGCACTGTTTTGTGCAGTTTATCACTCCCGCTGTTACGCGCGTCGCACTGTTTTGTGCAGTTGACACTCGCGGTATTTTGCGCGTCGCACTGTTTTGTGGAGTTTATCACTCGCGCTATTTTGTGCGTCGCACTGTTTCGTGCAGTTAATCACTCGCGCTATTTTGCGCGTCGCACTGTTTTGTGCAGTTGACTCTCGCGCTATTTTGCGCGTGACACTATTTTGTGCAGTTCACACTCGCGCTATTTTGCGCATCACACTATTTTTTTCAGTTTATCACTCGCGCGATTTTGCACGTCGCACTGTTTTGTGTAGTTTATCACTCGCGCTATTTTGCGCGTCGCACTGTTTTGTGCAGTTATCACTCGCGCAATTTTGCGGGTCGCAATGTTTTGTGAAGTTCACACTCGCGATATTTGGCACGTGGCACTGTTTTGTGCAGTTCGCACTCGCGCTATTTTGCGCGTCACACTGGTTTGGGCAGTTTATCACTCCTACTATTTTGCTCGTCGCACTGTTTTATGCAGTTCACACTCGCGCGATTTCGCGCGTTGCACTGTTTTGTGCAGTTTATCACTCGCACTATTTTGCGCGTCGCACTGCTTTGTGCAGTTCACGCACGCTCTACTTTGCGCGTTGCGCTGTTTTGTGCAGTTTATCCCTCGCGCTATTTTGCGCGTCGCATTGTTTTGTGCAGTTAACGCTCGCGCTATTTTGTGCGTCGCACCGTTTTGTGCAGATTATCAGTCGCTCTATTTCGCGCGTCGCACTGTTTTGTTCAGTTTATCACTCGCGCTATTTTGCGCGTCGCACTATCTTGTGCAGTTCAAACGCGTGCTATTTTGCGCGTCGCAGTGTTTTGTGCAGTTGGCACTCGCGCTATTTTGCGCGTCGCACTGTTTTTTGCAGTTTACAGCTATTTTGCGCATTGCACTGTTTTGTGCAGTTCACACTCCCGCCCTTTTGCGCGTCCCACTGTTTTGTGCAGTTTATCACTCTCGCTATTTTACGCGTCGCACTGTTTTCTGCAGTTGACACTCGCGCTATTTTGCGCGTTGCACTGTTTTGTGCAGTATATCACTCGCCCTGTTTTGCGTGTGGCACTGTTTTGTGCAGTTTATCGCTCGCCCTATTTTGCGCGTCGCACAGTTTTGTGCAGTATATAACTCTTGCTATTTTGCGCGTCGCACTGTTTTGTGCAGTTTATAACTCCTACTATTTTGCGCGTCGCACTGTTTTGTGTAGTTGACACTCCTGCTATTTTGCGCGTCGCACTGTTTTGTGTAGTTGACACTCGCGCTATTTTGCGCGTCGCACTGTTTTGTGCAGTTCACGATCGCGCTATTTTGCGCGTCGCACTATTTTGTGCAGTTTATCACTCGCGCTATTTTACGCGTCGCACTGTTTTGGGCAGTTGACACTCGCGCTGTTTTGCGCGTCGCACTGTTTTGTGCTGTTCAAACTCGCGGTATTTTGCTCGTCACACTGTTTTGTGCAGTTTATCACCCGCGCTATTTTGCGCGTCGCACTGTTTTGTCCAGTTTATCACTCGCGCTATTTTGCGGGTCGCACTGTTTTGTGCAGTTGATACTCGCGCTATTTTGCGCTTCGCACTGTTTTGTGCAGTTCACACTCGCGCTATTTTGCGCGTCGCACTGTTTTGTGCAGATGACACTCACGCTATTTTGCGGGTCGCACTGTTTTGTGCAGTTGACAATCGCGCCATTTTGCGCGTCGCACTGTTTTGTGCAGTTTATCACTCCCGCTATTACGCGCGTCGCACTGTTTTGTGCAGTTGACACTCGCGCTATTTTGCGCATCGCACTATTTTGTGGAGTTTATCACTCGCGCTATTTTGGGCGTCGCACTGTTTCGTGCAGTTAATCACTCGCGCTATTTTGCGCGTCGCACTGTTTTGTGCAGTTGACTCTCGCGCTATTTTGCGCGTCGCACTATTTTGTGTAGTTCACACTCGCGCTATTTTGCGCATCGCACTATTTTGTTCAGTTTATCACTCGCGCGATTTTGCACGTCGCACTGTTTTGTGTAGTTTATCACTCGCGCTATTTTGCGCGTCGCACTGTTTTGTGCAGTTTATCACTCGCGCTATTTTGCGGGTCGCAATGTTTTGTGAAGTTCACACTCGCGATATTTGGCACGTGGCACTGTTTTGTGCAGTTCGCACTCGCGCTATTTTGCGCGTCGCACTGTTTTGGGCAGTTTATCTCTCCTACTATTTTGCTCGTCGCACTGTTTTATGCAGTTCACACTCGCGCGATTTTGCGCGTTGCACTGTTTTGTGCAGTTTATCACTCGCACTATTTTGCGCGTCACACTGCTTTGTGCAGTTCACGCACGCTCTACGTTGCGCGTCGCGCTGTTTTGTGCAGTTTATCACTCGGGCTATTTTGCGCGTCGCATTGTTTTGTGCAGTTAACGCTCGCGCTATTTTGTGCGTCGCACCGTTTTGTGCAGATTATCAGTCGCTCTATTTCGCGTGTCGCACTGTTTTGTTCAGTTTATCACTCGCGCTATTTTGCGCGTCGCACTATCTTGTGCAGTTCAAACGCGCGCTATTTTGCGCGTCGCACTGTGTTTTGCAGTTCACAGCTATTTTGCGCATCGCACTGTTTTGTGCAGTTCACACTCCCGCTCTTTTGCGCGTCCCACTGTTTTGTGCAGTTTATCACTCTCGCTATTTTACGCGTGGCACTGTTTTGTGCAGTTTACACTCGCGCTATTTTGCGCGTTGCACTGTTTTGTGCAGTATATCCCTCGCCCTGTTTTGCGCGTGGCACTGTTTTGTGCAGTTTATCGCTCGCCCTATTTTGCGCGTCGCACAGTTTTGTGCAGTTTATAACTCTTGCTATTTTGCGCGTAGCACTGTTTTGTGCAGTTTATAACTCCTGCTATTTTGCGCGTCGCACTGTTTTGTGTAGTTGACACTCGCGCTAGTTTGCGCGTCGCACTATTTTGTGCAGTTTAGCACTCGCGCTATTTTGCGCGTCGCACTGTTTTGTGCAGTTCACGATCGCGCTATTTTGCGCGTCGCCCTATTTTGTGCAGTTTATCACTCGCGCTATTTTACGCGTCGCACTGTTTTGGGCAGTTGACACTCGCGCTGTTTTGCGCGTCGCACTGTTTTGTGCAATTCAAACTCGCGGTATTTTGCCCGTCACACTGTTTTGTGCAGTTTATCACCCGCGCTATTTTGCGCGTCGCACTATTTTGTGCAGTTTATCACTCGCGCTATTTTGCGTGTCGCACTGTTTTGTGCAGTTGACACTCGCGCTATTTTGCGCTTCGCACTGTTTTGTGCAGTTCACACTCGCGCTATTTTGCGCGTCGCACTGTTTTGTGCAGATGACACTCGCGCTATTTTGCGGGTCGCACTGTTTTGTACAGTTGACAATCGCGCTATTTTGCGCGTCGCACTGTTTTGTGCAGTTTATCACTCCCGCTATTACGCGCGTCGCACTGTTTTGTGCAGTTGACACTCGCGCTATTTTGCACGTCGCACTATTTTGTGGAGTTTATCACTCGCGCTATTCTGCGCGTCGCATTGTTTCGTGCAGTTAATCACTCACGCTATTTTGCGCGTCGCACTGTTTTGTGCAGTTGACTCTTGTGCTATTTTGCGCGTCGCACTATTTTGTGCAGTTCACACTCGCGCTATTTTGCGCATCGCACTATTTTGTTCAGTTTATCACTCGCGCGATTTTGCACGTCGCACTGTTTTGTGTAGTTTATCACTCGCGCTATTTTGCGCGTCGCACTGTTTGTGCAGTTTATCACTCGCGCTATTTTGCGGGTCGCAATGTTTTGTGAAGTTCACACTCGCGATATTTGGCACGTGGCACTGTTTTGTGCAGTTCGCACTCGCGCTATTTTGCGCGTCGCACTGTTTTGGGCAGTTTATCACTCCTACTATTTTGCTCGTCGCACTGTTTTATGCAGTTCACACTCGCGCGATTTTGCGCGTTGCACTGTTTTGTGCAGTTCATCACTCGCACTATTTTGCGCGTCGCACTGCTTTGTGCAGTTCACGCACGCTCTACGTTGCGCGTCGCGCTGTTTTGTGCAGTTTATCACTCGCGCTATTTTGCGCGTCGCATTGTTTTGTGCAGTTAACGCTCGCGCTATTTTGTGCGTCGCACCGTTTGTGCAGATTATCAGTCGCTCTATTTCGCGGGTCGCACTGTTTTGTTCAGTTTATCACTCGCGCTATTTTGCGCGTCGCACTATCTTGTGTAGTTCAAACGCGCGCTATTTTGCGCATCGCACTGTTTTGTGCAGTTGGCACTCGCGCTATTTTGCGCGCCGCACTGTTTTTTGTAGTTCACAGCTATTTTGCGCATCGCACTGTTTTGTGCAGTTCACACTCCCACTCTTTTGCGCGTCCCACTGTTTTGTGCAGTTTATCACTCTCGCTATTTTACGCGTCGCACTGTTTGTGTAGTTTATCACTCGCGCTATTTTGCGCGTCGCACTGTTTGTGCAGTTTATCACTCGCGCTATTTTGCGGGTCGCAATGTTTTGTGAAGTTCACACTCGCGATATTTGGCACGTGGCACTGTTTTGTGCAGTTCGCACTCGCGCTATTTTGCGCGTCGCACTGTTTTGGGCAGTTATCACTCCTACTATTTTGCTCGTCGCACTGTTTTATGCAGTTCACACTCGCGCGATTTTGCGCGTTGCACTGTTTGTGCAGTTCATCACTCGCACTATTTTGCGCGTCGCACTGCTTTGTGCAGTTCACGCACGCTCTACGTTGCGCGTCGCGCTGTTTTGTGCAGTTTATCACTCGCGCTATTTTGCGCGTCGCATTGTTTTGTGCAGTTAACGCTCGCGCTATTTTGTGCGTCGCACCGTTTGTGCAGATTATCAGTCGCTCTATTTCGCGGGTCGCACTGTTTTGTTCAGTTTATCACTCGCGCTATTTTGCGCGTCGCACTATCTTGTGTAGTTCAAACGCGCGCTATTTTGCGCATCGCACTGTTTTGTGCAGTTGGCACTCGCGCTATTTTGCGCGCCGCACTGTTTTTTGTAGTTCACAGCTATTTTGCGCATCGCACTGTTTTGTGCAGTTCACACTCCCACTCTTTTGCGCGTCCCACTGTTTTGTGCAGTTTATCACTCTCGCTATTTTACGCGTCGCACTGTTTTGTGTAGTTTACACTCGCGTTATTTTGCGCGTTGCACTGTTTTGTGCAGTATATCACTCGCACTGTTTTGCGCGTGGCACTGTTTTGTGCAGTTTATCGCTCGCCCTATTCTGCACGTCGCACAGTTTTGTGCAGTTTATAACTCTTGCTATTTTGCGCGTCGCACTGTTTTGTGCAGTTTATAACTCCTGCTATTTTGCGCGTCGCACTGTTTTGTGTAGTTGACACTCGCGCTATTTTGCGCGTCGCACTATTTTGTGCAGTTTAGCACTCGCGCTATTTTGCGCGTCGCATTGTTTTGTGCAGTTCACGATCGCGCTATTTTGCGCGTCGCACTATTTTGTGCAGTTTACCACTCGCGCTATTTTACGCGTCGCACTGTTTTGGGCAGTTGTGTAGACACCCCATTTTTGACCGCCCTCAAGACTTGGGCATTACTGATGGTTTGCTCGGTGTTGAGAGATGTGCAGGGCACAGGTTCAGTTCCTTCGACAAGGAGAGAGGCAAACCCTTCAAAACACTTTGTTTAGGGGTTTGGAGTTGAAGAAAAGAGGAGAGAAGGGGAGAAAACTGGTCTGGGAGAAGTTCAGCATGAATCCGAGAAGGAGAAAAGTCTGCGCGGCTTTACCGAAACGGGCGTAACTCTTTGCACAAGAGGAATTAAAATGTGAGGCTACCACCATTGGAAATCTTACTTCCGGGGCTTCATTTTTGGTTCAAGAATCTCCTAGACCCAAGTCCGGGTGGAGGAGATATGATGGGTTGAAGCTGGGCATCATCCCGGTTGGATCGAGTCTGCGCGGCTTCACGGAAAAGGGTATAACTTTTTTCATAGGAGGAATTTTGATGCAAGGTTTGCGCCATTGGAAAGCTAACTTCCGGGGCTTCGATTTGCATACCCACCGGCCATATTTTGACCAATGAATCATCCATCGGCACTTTATTTAGCCGACCGGCACTAAATAGTGCCGACCGGCACTTTATTTTGACCAATGATCGAATCTTCTGGCCGGTTTGACCCCTTTTCACCCCCCAAGCTTGGTTCATGCCAGCTGTGCCAGCTGGGATGCACAGAACTCGACCCACGTGCATACATGTGCCAATTTTGCACCCTTTAACCACCTTTGGCCTCCAACTTTGCACCCTTTGCTCAAGGCTTCTTGGGGAAGCCTTGACCCCTTGTCTTGGCTTCCTCAAGAAGCCTTACCAGCTGTCCAAGCTTCTAAAACAAGCCTTGACCCCCCTTGACCCTTTTTGAATTGCTTAGCCTCTAAGCTTGGCCTTTACATTGCCTATATAAGGGAGGCCTTCCTCTCCATTGCTAAGGTTGGATGGTTTGAACAAAAAACCAGAGATTTATATATGCATATCTGATATATAGATATATATCTCACCTCCCTCTCTATATCTATCTCATTTCACCTCCAAACAACCTTGTTCTTGGGCCATTTGCCCTACAACTCATAGCACAAGGCACCCTTGCTCCATTCCAGCGACTTGGGGCTGTTCTTTAGAGCTTAGGAGCACCTAAACTTGGTCCAAGAGGTGCTGGTTTGCTGGTCTTCAAGGGTAAGTGTCTATTTCCCTCAAACTAGCATTTTCTTGGTTCATATCTAAGCCATAGTTGCATGTATTTTTGAGCTTCGATGTAAACTACAAAGTTGCTTGTTTTGAGCCCTTCTTCAACATTGAAGAAGGGATCAACACTTTTGGGGGTCTCCATGTAGTACTTACCATTATACCCCCTCTTTGGCCCCCATTTTTGCATGCTTTGTTAGCCTACCATGCTTCTGTTTTTGGGTCTTCGACAGGCCTGAAAAGGGTCTTAGTTTGACCCCCTCTACATGTCTCATGAAGGGTGTTTGGCTGTTTGGTGCATCCTTTTGGTACTTCATGTTATACCCCTTTGTGGGCCTCAATCTTGCATTGCATTTTGAGTATGTGTGCATACTGTTTTGGGACTTGTTATCTACTGTAAATGTTCATATTTTTGGTCCCTATTCAGTGTTGTAGAAGGACATTTTTCTGTTTGAGCATTGTATCTATCACTTGCCTCATTGCCTCCCTTGAGGAGCCATTTTTTGCATGCCATGTTAGTCCCACTTGTGCTTGCTGTCTTGCCATGCTTTGTACTATGAACATGCTTGTTTTAGGACTGTCTAGTTGCTGTCTTCATACTTCATGTTCATATCTTGCATATTTGGCATAGCTATAGGCCATTTCGGGTGCTAAAATTCATGCTTCGGGACTATTCCGTGCATCGGGTGTACTTTGGCCATGATTCGGGGCTGTTTCGCCCCTCATTTAGCTACTAAAATTCCATTAGCATGTTTGCATATCATTTGCCATGCCATTTCATGCCTTTATGCCATTGCCTCGGTTTGCGTGCCCGTGTGCACGCATTTTGAGGCGCCTCATTTTCATCTTATGGCCACTGTTTTAGGCTTGTTTGAGGCTACCTAATTTAGTTTAAGTCCATTGTTGCATGTTTGTTGCATGCCATGCTTGTTGGTTTAGGTTGTGTGCCTAATACATGTTGCATGTTTGCATACTTGCCTTTATGCTCATATTGCATACTTAGCTTACATGTTTAGGTTGCATTTGGCATGCATACCTTGCCTCTTGAATCACCATGATAGAGGTTGGGCCTCTTGTTTGTTTGTGCTTGCATTCCATTCCATTGAAAGTTGCTAACTTCGCTTTCGGGCCATCATGCATTGAAATGCGGGATTGATGGCCCGGGGGTCGAGGGCCATGCTCCCTTGAGTCTATTGCATGATAGGGAGTGTGTCCGTGCATACATTTGTCCCAAAATTCCATACCATGCTCTGTTGCTGTCTGCTGCTGTCAAAACTGTCTCCTGCAGGAATTTAGTGCCGACCGGCAATCTTTTTGTGCCGATAACTATCAATTGCAGCCGGTGGTCAAACCCCGCAGCCGGTGGCAAAACCCTCCAGCCGATGGTGATCTTCAGAATATGTGGAAGGCTTCCCAGGACTTTGGCAATTTTTGGAGACAGGGCAGTGCAAAACAGAGGCAACAGTGGCATGGTGCGGGATTCCCGGGCAAGGCGGACATCGAGCATGCATCATTCGCGCATCCCGAGGCGAGGGCTGTGGCCCCCTTTTTATTTCACATTTATTTATTCAGTAATTAGAATTTGTAATATTTATTCATTTATTTTTGGACTGTATTATTATTTTGGTCCCTCCGAGTGAGGGCGCAATTGTAATAAGTGTGGGTGAGTGTGTGTATGTCTTCCAACCCCCACTTCTTTCTTCCCTTTTATTTACCTGCTTACGATGGTAGATTAGGGCACGTCTATTTTAGCATACCTTATGCAATGCATGCGTGCATTCATGCATTTGTTTACATACATCGGGCTCGGTACATCATACAAACTGCATCGTACTTTCAATTCCAAATTGAATACGTGATAGTTGTTGCATTTCATGTGCCATGCTTAGGATAGCCGAGCCTGTCTAGATTACATTCCGTATGCGATGCATTAGTCACTTAACATAAACTAGGTCATGCATGTTTTGCTAACTGGTTTCTTGTTTTGGCACGGAGTACGATGTAAGTTTTATGCTTTAGCATGTCGCATGCGTGTGAATGTTAACATGACAGTATGCCTGCCATGCGGCTAAGTGCTTATGTGATAAACTGCTTGAATGCCTGTGGGTGGAGGTTGGATTACTTGAGTTGGGAATACTCATTGAAATCCGTGTTTTAGCCTACTCGCGAGTAGCAATTTCAAACTGTTTTCCAAACAAGACGGATATGCAATGCTTATTTCCAAATTAGGCGATCTAGTCTATACTTGTTTGCTGTGCGCACAACATAGTAATTCTAGGCTAATAACCGGAATAAGAACGCATAAAGTTTTCAAAATTAGATATCACGGTTAGTAGAGGCCGGTTTTCGGACCGGGCGAAAGGGGGTGCTCATAGCTGACCTTCCCTGATCGTACCCAAGCTCCCGAGCCAAGACACTTTCGTAATGACGGACACGTGGCCTTTGGCACCGAGTCAGGGTTTCCTAAATTTCCTCATTTTAAAAATATTTAGGTGGCGACTCTGTAATCTGGCAAAGCAGTCCATGTTTGGCACTACATTTCAAAAATCTGTTTTTCTTCAAAACGATTTGCCAGAGTTGGACTCTTTGGTTCAGATTTAGAACCGCGACAAACAAAAAGGGAGTCCGAACTGTAGTGAACCCAAATGAACGGAACGGGACTTAACCCTCCCGGGGCGTTCGGGGACGTCTACAAGTTGACACTCGCGCTGTTTTGCGCGTCGCACTGTTTTGTGCTGTTCAAACTCGCGGTATTTTGCGCGTCACATTGTTTTGTCGAATTTATCACTCGCGCTATTTTGCGCGTCGCACTGTTTTGTGCAGTTTATCACTCGCGCTATTTTGCACGTCGTACTGTTTTGTGCAGTTGACACTCGCACTATTTTGCGTATCGCACTGTTTTGTGCAGTTCACACTCGCGCTATTTTGCGCGTCGCACTGTTGTGTGCAGTTGACACTCCCGCTATTTTGCGCGTCACACTGTTTTGTGCAGTTTATCACTCCCGCTATTACGCGCGTCGCACTGTTTTGTGCAGTTGACACTCGCGCTATTTTGCGCGTCGCACTGTTTTGTGGAGTTTATCACTCGCGTTATTTTGCGCGTCGCACTGTTTCGTGCAGTTAATCACTCGCGCTATTTTGCGCGTCGCACTGTTTTGTGCAGTTGACTCTCGCGCTATTTTGCGCGTCGCACTGTTTTGTGCAGTTCACACTAGCGCTATTTTGCGTGTCGCACTATTTTGTTCAGTTTATCACTCGTGCGATTTTGCACGTCGCACTGTTTTGTATAGTTTATCACTCGCGCTATTTTGCGCGTCGCACTGTTTTGTGCAGTTTATCACTATTTTGCACGTCGCACTGCTTTGTGCAGTTCACGCTCGCGCTACTTTGCGCGTCGCGCTGTTTTGTGCAGTTTATCACTCGCGCTATTTTGCGCGTCACACTGTTTTGTGCAGTTAACGCTCGCGCTATTTTGTGCGTCGCACCGTTTTGTGCAGATTATCAGTCGCGCTATTTCGCGCGTCGCATTGTTTTGTTCAGTTTATCACTCGCGCTCTTTTGCGCGTCGCACTATCTTTTGCAGTTCAAACGCGCGCTATTTTGCGCGTCGCACTGTTTTGTGCAGTTGACACTCGCGCTATTTTCCGCGTCGCACTGTTTTTTGCAGTTCACAGCTATTTTGCGCATGACACTGTTTTGTGCAGTTCACACTCGCGCTCTTTTGCGCGTCCCACTGTTTCGTGCAGTTTATCGCTCTTGCTATTTTGCGCGTCGCACTGTTTTGTGCAGTTTACACTCGCGCTATTTTGCGCGTTGCACTGTTTTGTGCAGTATATCACTCGCACTGTTTTGCGCGTGGCACTGTTTTGTGCAGTTTATCGCTCGCCCTATTCTGCGCGTCGCACAGTTTTGTGCAGTTTATAACTCTTGCTATTTTGCGCGTCGCACTGTTTTGTGCAGTTTATAACTTTTGCTATTTTGCGCGTCGCACTGTTTTGTGTAGTTGACACTCGCGCTATTTTGCGCGTCGCACTATTTTGTGCAGTTTAGCACTCGCGCTATTTTGCGCGTCGCATTGTTTTGTGCAGTTCAATATCGCGCTATTTTGCGCGTCGCACTATTTTGTGCAGTTTATCACTCGCGCTATTTTACGCGTCGCACTGTTTTGGGCAGTTGACACTCGCGCTGTTTTGCGCGTCGCACTGTTTTGTGCTGTTCAAACTCGCGGTATTTTGCGCGTCACACTGTTTTGTCCAATTTATCACTCGCGCTATTTTGCGCGTCGCACTGTTTTGTGCAGTTTATCACTCGCGCTATTTTGCACGTCGTACTGTTTTGTGCAGTTGACACTCGCACTATTTTGCGTATCGCACTGTTTTGTGCAGTTGACACTCGCGCTATTTTGCGCGTCGCACTGTTTTGTGGAGTTTATCACTCGCGTTATTTTGCGCGTCGCACTGTTTCGTGCAGTTAATCACTCGCGCTATTTTGCGCGTCGCACTGTTTTGTGCAGTTGACTCTCGCGCTATTTTGCGCGTCGCACTGTTTTGTGCAGTTCACACTAGCGCTATTTTGCGTGTCGCACTATTTTGTTCAGTTTATCACTCGTGTGATTTTGCACGTCGCACTGTTTTGTGTAGTTTATCACTCGCGCTATTTTGCGCGTCGCACTGTTTTGTGCAGTTTATCACTATTTTGCACGTCGCACTGCTTTGTGCAGTTCACGCTCGCGCTACTTTGCGCGTCGCGCTGTTTTGTGCAGTTTATCACTCGCGCTATTTTGCGCGTCGCACTGTTTTGTGCAGTTAACGCTCGCGCTATTTTGTGCGTCGCACCGTTTTGTGCAGATTATCAGTCGCGCTATTTCGCGCGTCGCATTGTTTTGTTCAGCTTATCACTCGCGCTCTTTTGCGCGTCGCACTATCTTGTGCAGTTCAAACGCGCGCTATTTTGCGCGTCGCACTGTTTTGTGCAGTTGACACTCGCGCTATTTTCCGCGTCGCACTGTTTTTTGCAGTTCACAGCTATTTTGCGCATCGCACTGTTTTGTGCAGTTCACACTCGCGCTCTTTTGCGCGTCCCACTGTTTTGTGCAGTTTATCGCTCTCGCTATTTTACGCGTCGCACTGTTTTGTGCAGTTTACACTCGCGCTATTTTGCGCGTTGCACTGTTTTGTGCAGTATATCACTCGCACTGTTTTGTGCGTGGCATTGTTTTGTGCAGTTTATCGCTCGCCCTATTCTGCGCATCGCACAGTTTTGTACAGTTTATAACTCTTGCTATTTTGCGCGTCGCACTGTTTTGTGCAGTTTATAACTTTTGCTATTTTGCGCGTCGCACTGTTTTGTGTAGTTGACACTCGCGCTATTTTGCGCGTCGCACTATTTTGTGCAGTTTAGCACTCGCGCTATTTTGCGCGTCGCATTGTTTTGTGCAGTTCACGATCGCGCTATTTTGCGCGTCGCACTATTTTGTGCAGTTTACCACTCGCGCTATTTTACGCGTCGCACTGTTTTGGGCAGTTGACACTCGCGCTTTTTGCGCGTCGCACTGTTTTGTGCTGTTCAAACTCGCGGTATTTTGCGCGTCACACTGTTTTGTCCAATTTATCACTCGCGCTATTTTGCGCGTCGCACTGTTTTGTGCAGTTTATCACTCGCGCTATTTTGCACGTCGTACTGTTTTGTGCAGTTGACACTCGCACTATTTTGCGTATCGCACTGTTTGTGCAGTTCACACTCGCGCTATTTTGCGCGTCGCACTGTTGTGTGCAATTGACACTCCCGCTATTTTGCGCGTCGCACTGTTTTGTGCAGTTTATCACTCCCGCTATTACGCGCGTCGCACTGTTTTGTGCAGTTGACCCTCGCGCTATTTTGCGCGTCGCACTGTTTTGTGGAGTTTATCACTCGCGTTATTTTGCGCGTCGCACTGTTTCGTGCAGTTAATCACTCGTGCTATTTTGCGCGTCGCACTGTTTTGTGCAGTTGACTCTCGCGCTATTTTGCGCGTCGCATGTTTGTGCAGTTCACACTAGCGCTATTTTGCGTGTCGCGCTATTTTGTTCAGTTTATCACTCGTGCGATTTTGCACGTCGCACTGTTTTGTGTAGTTTATCACTCACGCTATTTTGCGCGTCGCACTGTTTGTGCAGTTTATCACTATTTTGCACGTCGCACTGCTTTGTGCAGTTCACGCTCGCGCTACTTTGCGCGTCACGCTGTTTTGTGCAGTTTATCACTCGCGCTATTTGCGCGTCGCACTGTTTTGTGCAGTTAACGCTCGCGCTATTTTGTGCGTCGCACCGTTTTGTGCAGATTATCAGTCGCGCTATTTCGCGCGTCGCATTGTTTTGTTCAGTTTATCACTCGCGCTCTTTTGCGCGTCGCACTATCTTGTGCAGTTCAAACGCGCGCTATTTTGCGCGTCGCACTGTTTTGTGCAGTTGACACTCGCGCTATTTTCCGCGTCGCACTGTTTTGTGCAGTTTACACTCGCGCTATTTTGCGCGTTTCACTGTTTTGTGCAGTATATCACTCGCACTGTTTTGCGCGTGGCACTGTTTTGTGCAGTTTATCGCTCGCCCTATTTTGCGCGTCGTAGAATTTTTTGCAGTTTATAACTCTTTCTATTTTGCGCGTCGCACTGTTTTGTGCAGTTTATAACTCTTGCTATTTTGCGCGTCGCACTGTTTTGTGTAGTTGACACTCACGCTATTTTGCGCGTTGCACTATTTTGTGCAGTTTAGCACTCGCGCTATTTTGCGCGTCGCATTGTTTTGTGCAGTTCAATATCGCGCTATTTTGCGCGTCGCACTATTTTGTGCAGTTTATCACTCGCGCTATTTTACGCGTCGCACTGTTTTGGGCAGTTGACACTCGCGCTGTTTTGCGCGTCGCACTATTTTGTGCAGTTCAAACTCGGGGTATTTTGCGCGTCACACTGTTTTGTGCAATTTATCACTCGCGCTATTTTGCGCGTCGCACTATTTTGTGCAGTTTATCACTCGCGCTATTTTGCGCGTCGCACTGTTTTGTGCAGTTGACACTCGCGCTATTTTGCGCCTCGCACTGTTTTGTGCAGTTCACACTCGCGCTATTTTGCGCGTCGCACTGTTTTGTGCAGTTCACACTCCCGCTATTTTGCGCGTCGCACTGTTTTGTGCAGTTTATCACTCCCGCTATTTTGCGCGTCGCACTGTTTTGTGCAGTTGACACTCGCGCTATTTTGCGCGTCGCACTGTTTTGTGGAGTTTACCACTCGCGCTATTTTGCGCGTCGCACTGTTTCGTGCAGTTAATCACTCGCGCTATTTTGCGCGTCGCACTGTTTTCTGCAGTTGACTCTTGCGCTATTTTGCGCGTCGCACTGTTTTGTGCAGTTCACACTCGCGCTATTTTGCGCGTCGCACTATTTTGTTCAGTTTATCACTCGTGCGATTTTGCACGTCGCACTGTTTTGTGTAGTTTATCACTCGCGCTATTTTGCGCGTCGCACTGTTTTGTGCAGTTTATCACTCGCGCAATTTTGCGGGTCGCGATGTTTTGTGAAGTTCACACTCGCGATATTTGGCACGTGGCACTGTTTTGTGCAGTTCGCACTCGCGCTATTTTGCACGTCGCACTGTTTTGTGCAGTTTATTAGTCCTACTATTTTTCTCGTCGCACTGTTTTATGCAGTTCACACTCGCGCGATTTTGCGCGTCGCACTGTTTTGTGCAGTTTATCACTCGCACTATTTTGCGCGTCGCACTGCTTTGTGCAGTTCACGCTCGTGCTACTTTGCGCGTCGCGCTGTTTTGTGCAGTTTATCACTCGCGCTATTTTGCGCGTCGCACTGTTTTGTGCAGTTAACGCTCGCGCTATTTTGTGCGTCGCACCGTGTTGTGCAGATTATCAGTCGCGCTATTTCGCGCGTCGCACTGTTTTGTTTAGTTTATAACTCGCGCTATTTTGCGCGTCGCACTATTTTGTGCAGTTCAAACTCGCGCTATTTTGCGCGTCGCACTGTTTTCTGCAGTTCACAATCGCGCTATTTTGCGCGTCGCACTGTTTTGTGCGGTTTATAACTCTTGCTATTTTGCGCGTCGCACTGTTTTGTGCAGTTGACACTCGCGCTATTTTGCACGTCGCACTGTTTTGGGCAGTTCACACCCGCGCTTTGTTGCGCGTCGCACTGTTTTGGTGCAGTTTATCACTCGCGCTATTTTGCGCGTCGCACTGTTTCGTGCAGTTAGTCACTCGCGCTATTTTGCGCGTCGCACTGTTTTGTGTAGTTTATGACTCGCACTATTTTGCGCGTTGCACTGTTTTGTGCAGTTTATCACTCGCGCTATTTTGCGGGTCGAACTGTTTTGTGCAGTTTATCACTCGCGCAGTTTTGCGCGTCGCACCCTTTTGTGGAGTTTATCACTCGCACTGTTTTGTGTAGTTGACACTCGCAATATTTTGCGTGTCGCACTATTTTGTGCAGTTTATCACTCGCGCTATTTTGCGCATCGCACTATTTTGTGCAGTTTATCACTCGTGCTATTTTACGCGTCGCATTGTTTTGGGCAGTTGACCCTCGCGATATTTTGCGCGTCGCACTGTTTTGTGCAGTTCCCACTCGTGGTATTTTGCGCGTCACACTGTTTTGTGTAGTTCATCACTCGCGCTATTTTACGCGTCGCACTATTTTGTGCAGTTCATCACTCGCTCTATTTTGCACGTTGCACTGTTCTGTGCAGTTGACACTACCGCTATTTTGCGCATTGCACTGTTTTGTGCAGTTTACACTCGCGCTATTTTGCGCATCGCACTGTTTATGCTGTTGACACTCGCGCTATTTTGCGCGTCGCACTGTTTTGTGCAGTTCGCACTCGCGCTATTTTGCGCGTCGCACTGTTTTGTGCAGTTTATCACTCCTACTATTTTCCTCGTCGCACTGTTTTATGCAGTTCACACTCGCGCGATTTTGCGCGTTGCACTGTTTTGTGCAGTTCATCACTCGCACTATTTTGCGCGTCGCACTGCTTTGTGCAGTTCACGCTCGCGCTACTTTGCGCGTCGCGTTGTTTTGGGAAGTTTATCACACGCTATTTTGCGCGTCGCACTGTTTTGTGCGGTTAACGCTCGCGCTATTTTGTGCGTCGCACCATTCTGTGCAGACTATCAGTCGTGCTATTTCGCGCGTCGCACTGTTTTGTTCAGTTTATAACTCGCGCTATTTTGCGCGTCGCACTATTTTGTGCAGTTCAAACACGAGCTATTTTGCGCATCGCACTGTTTTCTGCTGTTCACAATCGCGCTATTTTGCGCATTGCACTGTTTTCTGCAGTTGACACTCGCGATATTTTGCGCGTCGCACTGTTTTTTGCAGTTCACAACTATTTTGCGCATCGCACTGTTTTGTGCAGTTCACACTCGCGCTCTTTTGCGCGTCCCACTGTTTTGTGCAGTTTCTCACTCTCGCTATTTTGCGTGTCACACTGTTTTGTGCAGTTCACACTCGCGCTATTTTGCGCGTCGCACTGTTTTGTGCAGTTAACACTCGCGCTATTTTGTGCGTCGCACCGTTTTGTGCAGATTATCACTCGTGCTATTTCGCGCGTCACGCTGTTTTGTTCAGTTTATCACTCGCGCTATTTTGCGCGTCGCACTATTTTGTGCAGTTCAAACTCGCGCTATTTTGCGCGTCGCACTATTTTGTGCAGTTCACAATCGCGCTATTTTGCGCATCGCACTGTTTGTTGCAAATCACAGCAATTTTGTGCATCGCACTGTTTTGTGTAGTTCACACTCGCGCTCTTTTGCGCGTCCCACTGTTTTGTGCAGTTTATCACTCTCGCTATTTTGTGCGTCGCACTGTTTTGTGCAGTATATCACTCGCACTATTTTGCGTGTGGCACTGTTTTGTGCAGTTTATCGCTCACCCTATTTTGCGCGTCGCACTGTTTTGTGCAGTTTATCAATCGCGCTATTTTGCGCGTCGCACTGTTTTGTGTAGTTCACCCTTGCGCTATTTTGCGCATGGCACTGTTTTGTGCAGTTCGCACTCTCGCTATTTTGCGCGTCGCACTGTTTTGTGCAGTTCATCACTCTTGCTATTTTGTGCATTGCACTGTTTTGTGCAGTTGACACTCGCGCTATTTTGCACGTCGCACTGTTTTGTATAGTTTATCACTCGCGCTATTTTGCGCGTTGCACTATTTTGTGCTATTGAAACTCGCGCTATTTTGCGTGTCGCACTATTTTCTGCAGTTCACAATCGCGCTATTTTGCGCGTCACAAATTTTGTGCAGTTTATCACTCGCGCTATTTTGCGCGTCGCACTGTTTTGTGCAGTTGACACTCGCGCTATTTTGCACGTCGCACCGTTTTGTGCAGTTCACACTCGCACTATTTTGCGTGTGGCACTGTTTTGTGCAGTTTATCGCTCACCCTATTTTGCGCGTCGCACTATTTTGTGCAGTTTATCAATCGCGCTATTTTGCGCGTCGCACTGTTTTGTGTAGTTCACCCTTGCGCTATTTTGCGCATGGCACTGTTTTGTGCAGTTCGCACTCTCGCTATTTTGCGCGTCGCACTGTTTTGTGCAGTTCATCACTCTTGCTATTTTGTGCATTGCACTGTTTTGTGCAGTTGACACTCGCGCTATTTTGCACGTCGCACTGTTTTGTATAGTTTATCACTCGCGCTATTTTGCGCGTTGCACTATTTTGTGCTATTGAAACTCGCGCTATTTTGCGTGTCGCACTATTTTCTGCAGTTCACAATCGCGCTATTTTGCGCGTCACAATATTTTGTGCAGTTTATCACTCGCGCTATTTTGCGCGTCGCACTGTTTTGTGCAGTTGACACTCGCGCTATTTTGCACGTCGCACCGTTTTGTGCAGTTCACACTCGCGGTATTTTGCGCGTCCCACTGTTTTGTGCAGTTTATCACTCGCGCTATTTTGCGCGTCGCACTGTTTTGTGCAGTTTATCACTCCCGCTATTTTGCGCGTCGCACTATTTTGTGCAGTTTATCCCTCCTGCTATTTTGCGCATCGCACTGTTCTGTGCAGTTCACACTCGTGCTATTTTGCACGTCCCACTGTTTTGGGCAGTTTATCACTCGCGCTATTTTGCGCGTCGCACTGTTTTGTGTAGTTCACACTCGCGCTATTTTGCGCGTTGCACTGTTGTGTGCAGTATATCACTCGCGCTATTTTGCGCGTGGCACTGTTTTGTGCAGTTTATCGCTCGCCCTATTTTGCGCATCGCACTGTTTTGTGCAGTTTATAACTCTTGCTATTTTGCGCGTCGCACTATTTTGTGCAATTGACACTAGCGCTATTTTGCGCGTTGCACAGTTTTGTGCAGTTCACACTCGCGCTATTTTCCGCGTCGCACTGTTTTGGTGCAATTTATCACTCGCGCTATTTTGCGCGTCGCACTGTTTTGTGCAGTTAATCACTCGCGCTATTTTGCGCGTCGCACTGTTTTGTGCAGTTTATCACTCGCCCTATTTTGCGGGTCGCACAGTTTTGTGCAGTTTATCACTCGCGCTATTTTGTGCGTCGCACTTTTTTGTGCAGTTTATCACTCGCGCTATTTTGCGCGTCGCACTGTTTTGTGCAGTTTATCACACGCGCTATTTTGCGGGTCGCACTATTTTGTGCAGTTTATCACTCGCCCTATTTTGCGCGTCGCACTGTTTTTCGCAGTTTATCACTCCCGCTATTTTGCGGGTCGCACAGTTTTGTGCAGTTTGTCACTCGCGCTATTTTGCACGTCGCACTGTTTTGTGCAGTTCACCCTCGCACTATTTTTCGCGTTGCACTGTTTTGTGCAGTATATCACTAGCCCTATTTTGCGCGTCACACTGTTTTGTGCAGTTTATCGCTTGCCCTATTTTGCGCGTCGCACTGTTTTGTGCAGGTTATCAATCGCGCTATTTTGCACGTCGCCCTGTTTTGTGTAGTTCACACTTGCGCTATTTTGCACGTGGCACTGTTTTGTGCAGTTCGCACTCGCGCTATTTTGCGCGTCGCACTGTTTTGTGCAGTTCATCACTCCTGCTATTTTGCGCGTCGCACAGTTTTGTGCAGTTGACACTCGCGCTATTTTGCACGTCGCATTGTATTGTACAGTTCACACTTCCGCTATTTTGCGCGTGGCACTGTTTTGTACAGTTCACACTTCCGCTATTTTGCGCGTGGCACTGTTTTGTGCAGTTCACACTAACGCTATTTTGCGCGTCGCACTGTTTTGTGCAGTTTATCACTCGCGCTATTTTACGCTTCGCACTGTTTTGTGCAGTTTAGCACTCGCGCTATTTTGCGCGTGGCACTGTTTTGTGCAGTTTATCACTCGCGCTATTTTGCACGTGGCACTGTTTTGTGCATTTCGCACTCGCGCTATTTTGCGCGTCGCACTGTTTTGTGCAGTTTATCACTCTTGCTATTTTGCGCGTCGCACAATTTTGTGCAGTTCATCACTCGCGCTATTTTGCGCGTCGCACTGTTTTTTGTGGTTTATCACTCGCGCTATTTTGTGCGTCGCACTGTTTCGTGCAGTTAATCAATCGGGCTATTTTGCGCGTCGCACTATTTTGTGCAGTAGACACTCGCGCTATTTTGCGCATCGCACTGTTTTGTACAGTTCACACTCGCGCTATTTTGCTCGTCGCACTGTTTTGTGCAATTGACACTCACGCTATTTTGTGCGTCTCACCGTTTTGTGCAGATTATCACTCGCGCTATTTCGCGCGTCGCACTGTTTTGTTCAGTTTATCACTCGCGCTATTTTGCGAGTCGCACTATTTTGTGCTGTTGAAACACGCGCTATTTTGCGCGTCGCACTATTTTCTGCAGTTCACAATCGCGCTATTTTACGCGTCGCAATATTTTATGCAGTTTATCACTCGTGCTAATTTGTGCGTCGCACTGTTTTGTGCAGTTGACACTCGCACTATTTTGCACGTCGCACCGTTTTGTGCAGTTCACACTCGCGGTATTTTGCGCGTCCCACTGTTTTGTGCAGTTTATCACTCGCGCTATTTTGCGCGTCGCACTGTTTCGTGCAGTTTATCACTCCCGCTATTTTGCGCGTCGCACTGTTTTGTGCAGTTCACACTCGCACTATTTTGCGCGTGGCACTATTTTGTGCAGTTTATTGTGCAGTTTATCGCTCGCCCTATTTTGCGCGTCGCACTGTTTTGTGCAATTTATAACTCTTGCTATTTTGCGCGTCGCACTGTTTTGTGCAATTGACACTCGCGCGATATTACGCGTCGCACTGTTTTGTGCAGTTCACACTCTCGCTATTTTGCGCGTTGCACTGTTTTGGTGCAGTTTATCACTCGCGCTATTTTGCGTGTCGCACTGTTTTGTGCAGTTAATCACTCGCGCTATTTTGCGCGTCGCACTGTTTTTTACAGTTTATCACTCGCGCTATTTTGCGGGTCGCACAGTTTTGCGCAGTTTATCACCCGCGCTATTTTGCACGTCGCACTGCTTTGTGCAGTTTATCACTAGTGCTATTTTGCGCGTCGCACTGTGTTTTGCAGTTTATCACTCCCGCTATTTTGCGGGTCGCACAGTTTTGCGCAGTTTATCACTCGCGCTATTTTGCGCGTCGCACTGTTTTGTGCCGTTCACCCTCGCGCTATTTTTCACATTGCACTGTTTTGTGCAGTATATCACTCGCACTATTTTGGGCGTGGCACTGTTTTGAGCAGTTTATCGCTCGCCCTATTTTGCACGTCACACTGTTTTGTGCAATTTATCAATCGCGCTATTTTGCGCGTCTGTAACAGCGCCCGCGGGGGACCTCGCTACTACAGTTCGGACTCTCTGTTTGTTTGTTGCGGTTCTAAATCTAAACCAAAGAGTCCAACTCTGGCAAATCGTTTTGAAGAAAAATAGATTTTTTGAAAAGTAGTGCCAAACATAGACTGGTTTGCCAGATTACAGAGTAGCCACCTAAATATTTTAAAATGAGAAATTTAGGAAACCCTGACTCGGTGCCGAAGGCCACGTGTCCGTCATCACCAAAGTAGTCTTGGCTCGGGAGCTTGGGTACGATTAGGGAAGGTCAGCTATGAGCACCCCCTTTTGCCCGGTCCGAAGACCGGCCTCTACTAACCGTGATATCCGATTTTGAAAACATTACATGCTCTTATTCCAATTATTAGCCTACAATTACTATGTTATGCGCACAGCAAACAAGTATAGACTAGATCGCCTAATTTGGAAACAAACATTGCATATCCGTTCGTTTTGAAAATGCTTTGGAATTTGCTACTCGCCAGTAGGCTAAAACACGGATTTCAATGAGTTTTCCCAACTCAAGCAATCCAACCTCCACCCACAGGCATTCAAACAGTTTATCTCATATAAGCACTTAGCCGCATGGTAAGCATACTGTTATGTTAACATCCACACGCATGCGATATGCTAAAGCATAAATACTTACATCGTACTCTGTGCCAAAACAAGAAACTAGTTAGCAAACATGCATGACCTAGTTCATGTTAAATGGCTAATGCAACACAGGCGAAGATGCAATTTAGAGTAGGCTCGGCTAACCCTAAAGATGGCATGTGAAATGCACTTTATTCGATGCACGTATTCAATTTGGAATTGAAAATACAATGCAGTTTGTATGATGTACCGAGCCCGATGCATGTCAGCAAATGCATGGATGCACGCATGCATAGCATAAGGTATGCAAAAATAAACGTGCCCTAATACTAACCATTAAAAGTAGGTAAGTAAAAGGGAGAAAGAAGTGGGGGTTGGAAGACATACACCCACTCCCCACACTTATTACAGATTTGCCCTCGCTCGGAGGGACCGAAAGAATAATACAAATAATTAACTACGCAAGCTAATTAAATTACAAATAGCCTAATTAGTTGACAAACTAACTAAACTAAGAAAAATAGTAAACCGCCTTGGGAGGAGAGCCAAATGCAGCACGTGCTCGGGTCTTGCTCGGAATTGCACTGCCATGCCTAGACTGCCTCTGTTTTCCCTGCTCTGCCTTTCTGAAAACTGCCAAAGTCTCAGAACCACTTCTCAAGGCACTGGGGGATACCACCGGCTGAGGGGAAACACCACCGGTTGAAGTATGTGGCCACCGGCACAAAATGAACTCATCGGCTGATAATTTAAGGCCGGCCGGCACTAAATGTTGCCGATCGGCACTGAATGTCTACAGAACCTGCAACTCACAGCAGCAGAGGGCAAAATCTTGCATGGCAATGTTATTCAAGCAATGTATGCACCAAACACACTCCTTATCATGTTTGTGACTCAAAGGGGCATGTGCCTCGATTCTCGGGCCACCAATCACGCATTCCCATGCATGATGGCCCAAAGGATCAAATGTGCACTTTCAATCTCAAATGCATGCAAACCAAACAAACCAAAATCCCAATCCCTATCACCAAATCAAGAGACAAGGAATGCATGTTGATGCAATGCAACCTAGTCATGTTAGCTATCATGCAATATGAACAATGCAATGTACTTATGCAAAGCATACAAGCAAACATGAGGTAAGCATGCAAGCAAGCAAATGATGGTCTTAAACATGACTTAGGCAACTCTAAATAGGCCTAAATCAGTGGCCAAAGTGCCCAAAATGAAGGCTAATCACGCATGCACACATGCACATGTTAAGGTACCAACTTAAGCATCAAGTGAGCAAGCTTTAAGCACACTTAAAGGAAGCTAAACATAGACAATTAGCATACATAGAAAGCTCTGAAAATTATGCAAAACATGGTGCCAAACCAAGCAACAAAATAGACTAAGCATGCAACAAATGGCCCAAGCATCCAAGGCAAGCCAAAGGAGACCTAAACCATGGCTAAGCCAACCAAGCCTCACAAGGCCAAGAAGGCTTAAAACAGGTCTAAGGCAGCCTTAGACCATACAAATGGGACCTCCTAGAGGGCATCTAAGTGGCTCTAGAGCAAGGCATACACAAAGGTCAAGGCATGAGGCATACAACATATGCATTCAAAGCTTCAAAGAGGCATGCAAGGCAATCAAACAAGCATGTCTAAGGGACTGAAATTGCATGCTAAATGGTTCCAAACCATTGAAAATAATGCAAACAAGGCATGCTACACATTTATGCACTTAAGGCCAACAAGCCAAACATGCAAAGAGGCCATACAATGCAAGCTAGGGTCGACCAAAATAACTATGGACAGACCTCATTCATGGAAAAATAAGCATACAAGCTTCACAAATGTAAGCCTAAAACATGCTAGAAACAAAGGCACACAACCTAAGACATGTTAAGGGATCACAAGGCATTACATGGCAACTATGCTAAGCATGCATAAGGGACCAAAACCAACTCTTAGCAATGTTATATCATGGCATAATAAACATGAAATGCAGCCTAGACATGCTCAACACACACACCAACAAAGGCTTCCTCAAGAGGCCAAAACTTGTCCTTTTCAAGGACAACAAGGAGAGGGGGTGGCCCTCTCCTTCTTGGGACTTCAAGGCATCATCTACACCACTGAAATCCCTCAAGATTTCAGTGGTGAAGAGACCCAAACACCAAAATCCCGGAGCTCAACAAAATAGCACAAAAATGAGGCCTTTCAAGGCCTAAGAGGGGCCAAACTTCCCCAAAGCACAAAGCACCCTTAATAAACTATCAAGAGGACTAAAAAATAGAACTTTTTTGTATTAAACACCAAGCACAAAAACAGTTCAAAGATAGGTAAAATGGAGTGCAAGAATGGAGTATATAAAGCAAGTTTCTCACCCTTGTTGACCTTCTTCACAAGTGTTGATGTTGTTGCTTCCTTGGGCTCAAATCCAGCCAAGAACACCAAGAACAACCTCTTGGAACCTCAGTAGCCAAGGGAAGGTGAAACACTAGGTGCTTGTGTGCAATAATGTGGACTAAAGCACCTATTGTACAAACAAGAGAGAAAAAGAGAGATAGGATAGATATAGAACTCAAACCCTAAAACCAGAGCTTCTCTGAGGTCTTTTCTCTCCAAAATGTCTAACCCTCTAACCCTTGAGCCAAGACGAGGAAGGGTTCTCTTATAGGCAACCAAACTTACAAGTTAAGCCACCAAGAAGCTCATCCCTCCATACACGTGTATGGAGGGAAAGAAGATGCAAGACATCTGCCTTAAAATATCTCAAAAAGCAACTGAACAGTAGCCAGCTGGGCAAAAATGTCATTTTGCCAAAAAAGAGTGCCGACCAGCAACAAATAGTGCCGATCGGCAATATACATTGCCGGTGGCAACACAAAACCAGCCGGTGGCCTCTAGCCACTGCCGGTGGTGCAAGGGGACGTCTCACAAGGCATCCTCTGCCTTTCCAAGGTGAAACACAAGTGTTTGGTGTAAAACCAGACACAAACAGTCGAGTTCGGAGATCCTGAGGCAAGGCGCGTAGCCGAGAACTCCGGGAACTCCAAACGAACACAAACATGGATGATCACCGGGTGTTCAAATGGTGACGTCTAGGTCTTCAGGACGGTCAAAAATGGGGTGTCTACAGCGTCGCACTGTTTTGTGTGGTTCACGCTTGCGCTATTTTGCGGGTGGCACTGTTTTGTGCAGTTCGCACTCGCGCTATTTTGCGCGTTGCACTGTTTTGTGCAGTTCATCACTCCTGCTATTTTGCGCGTCGCACTGTTTTGTGCAGTTGACACTCGCGCTATTTTGCACGTCGCACTATTTTGTGCAGTTTAACACTCACGCTATTCTGCGCGTCGCACTATTCTGTGCAGTTGACACTCGTGCTATTTTGCGCGTCGCACTGTTTTGTACAGTTCACACTCCCGCTATTTTGCGCGTGGCACTGTTTTGTGCAGTTCACACTCACGCTATTTTGCGCGTCGCACTATTTTGTGCAGTTTATCAATCGCGCTATTTTACGTTTCGCACTGTTTTGTGCAGTTTAGCACTCGCGCTATTTTGCGCGAGGGCACTGTTTTGTGCAGTTTATAACTCTTCCTACTTTGCGCGTCGCATTGTTTTGTGCAGTTTATAACTCTTACTATTTTGCGCGTCGCACTGTTTTGTGCAGTTGACACTCGCGCTATTTTGTGCGTCGCACTACTTTGTGCAGTTCACACTCGCGCTATTTTGCGCGTCGCACTGTTTTGGTGTAGTTTATCACTCGCGCTATTTTGAGCGTTGCACTGTTTTGTGTAGTTAATCACGCGCGCTATTTTACGCGTTGCACAGTTTTGTGTAGTATATCGCTCGCGCTATTTTGCGGGTCGCACAGTTTTGTGCAGTTTCTCCATCGCGCTATTTTGCGCGTCGCACTGTTTTGTGCAGTTAATCACGCGCGCTATTTTGCGCGTCGCACTGTTTTGTGCAGTTTACCGCTCGCGCTATTTTGCGGGTCGCGCAGTTTTGTGCAGTTTATCACTCGCGCTATTTTGTGCGTCGCTCTGTTTTATGCAGGTTCACACTCGCGCTATGTTGCGCGTTGCACTATTTTGTGCAGTATATCACTCGCGCTATTTTGCGCGTGGCACTGTTTTGTGCAGTTTATCGCTCACCCTATTTTGCGCGTCGCACTGTTTTGTGCAGTTCATAACTCTTGCTATTTTGCGCGTCGCACTGTTTTGTGCAGTTGACACTCGCGCTATTTTGCGCGTCGCACTGTTTTGTGCAGTTTATCACTCGCCCTATTGTGCGCGTGGCACTGTTTTGTGCAGTTTATCGCTCGCCCTATTTTGCGCGTCGCACTGTTTTGTGCAGGTTATCAATCGCGCTATTTTGCGCGTCGCCCTGTTTTGTGTAGTTCACCCTTGCGCTATTTTACACGTGGCACTGTTTTGTACAGTTCGCACTCGCGCTATTTTGCGCGTCGCACTGTTTTGTGCAGTTCATCACTCCTGCTATTTTGCGCGTCGCACAGTTTTGTGCAGTTGACACTCGCGCTATTTTGCACGTCGCACTGTATTGCACAGTTCACACTCCCGCTATTTTGCGCGTGGCACTGTTTTGTGCAGTTCACACTCACGCTATTTCGCTCGTTTCACTGTTTTGTGCAGTTTATCAATCGCGCTATGTTACGCTTCGCACTGTTTTGTGCAGTTTAGCACTCGCGCTATTTTGCGTGTGGCACTGTTTTGTGCAGTTTATCACTCGCGCTATTTTGCACGTCGCACTGTTTTGTGTAGTTCGCAATCGCGCTATTTTGCGCGTCGCACTGTTTTGTGCAGTTTATCACACCTGCTATTTTGCGCGTCGCACTGTTTTGTGCAGTTGACACTCGCGCTATTTTGCGCGTCGCACAATTTTGTGCAGTTCATCACTCGCGCTATTTTGCGCGTCGCACTGTTTTGTGTGGTTTATCACTCGCGCTATTTTGTGCGTCGCACTGTTTCGTGCAGTTAATCAATCGTGCTATTTTGCGCATCGCCCTGTTTTGTGCAGTAGACACTCGCGCTATTTTGCGCACCGCACTGTTTTGTGTAGTTCACACTCGCGCTATTTTTGCTCGTCGCACTGTTTTGTGCAGTTGACACTCACGCTATTTTGTGCGTTACACCGTTTTGTGCAGATTATCACTCGCGCTATTTCGCGCGTCGCACTGTTTTGTTTAGTTTATCACTCGCGCTATTTTGCGCGTCGCACTATTTTGTGCTAGTGAAACTCGCGCTATTTTGCGCGTCGCACTATTTTCTGCAGTTCACAATCGCGCTATTTTGCGCATCGCATTGTTTTGTGCAGTTGACACTCGCGCTATTTTGCACGTCGCACCGTTTTGTGCAGTTCACACTCGCGGTATTTTGCGCGTCCCACTGTTATGTGCAGTTTATCACTCGCGCTATTTTGCGCGTCGCACTGTTTTGTGAAGTTTATCACTCCCGCTATTTTGCGCGTCGCCCTGTTTTGTGCAGTTCACACTCGTACTATTTTGCCCGCTGCACTGTTTTGTGCAGTATATCACTCGCGCTATTTTGCGCGTGGCACTGTTTTGTGCAGTTTATCACTCGCCCTATTTTGCGCGTCGCACTGTTTTGTGCAATTTATAACTCTTGCTACTTTGCGCGTCGCACTGTTTTGTGCAACTGACACTCGCGCTATATTGCGTGTCGCACTGTTTTGTGCAGTTCACACTCGCGCTATTTTGCGCGTTGCACTGTTTTGGTGCAGTTTATCAGTCGCGCTATTTTGCGCGTCGCACTGTTTTGTGAAGTTAATCACTCGCGCTATTTTGCGGGTCGCACAGTTTTGTGCAGTTTATCACCCGCGCTATTTTGTGCGTCGCACTGTTTTGTGCAGTTTATCACTCGCACTATTTTGCGCGTCGCACTGTTTTTTGCAGTTTATCACTCCCCCTATTTTGCAGGTCGCACAGTTTTGTGCAGTTTATCACTCGCGCTATTTTGCGCGTCGCACTGTTTTGTGCAGTTCACCCTCGCGCTATTTTTCACATTGCACTATTTTGTGCAGTATATCACTCGCACTATTTTGCGCGTGGCACTGTTTTGTGCAGTTTATCACTCGCCCTATTTTGCGCGTCGCACTGTTTTGTGCAGTTTGTCAATCGCCCTATTTTGCGCGTCGCACTGTTTTGTGTAGTTCACGCTTGCGCTATTTTGCGCGTGGCACTGTTTTGTGCAGTTCGCACTCGCGCTATTTTGCACGTCGCACTATTTTGTGCAGTTTATCACTCGCGCTATTTTGCGCGTCGCACTATTCTGTGCAGTTGACACTCGTGCTATTTTGCGCGTCACACTGTTTTGTAAAGTTCACACTCCCGCTATTTTGCGCGTGGCACTGTTTTGTGCAGTTCACACTCACACTATTTTGCGCGTCGCACTGTTTTGTGCAGTATATCAATCGCGCTATTTTACATTTCGCACTGTTTTGTGCAGTTTAGCACTCGCGCTATTTTGCGCGCGGCGCTGTTTTGTGCAGTTTATCACTCGCGCTATTTTGCGCGTCGCACTATTTTGTGCAGTTTATCACTCGCGCTATTTTGCGCGTCCCACTGTTTTGTGTGGTTTATTACTCGCGCTATTTTGCGTCGCACTGTTTCGGGCAGTTAATCAATCGGTCTATTTTGCGCGTCGCACTGTTTTGTGCAGTAGACACTCGCGCTATTTTGCGCATCGCACTGTTTTGTGTAATTCACACTCGCACTATTTTGCGCGTCGCACTATTTTGTGCAGTTTATCACTCGCGCTATTTTGCGCTTCCTATTGTTTTGTGGAGTTCACACTCACGCTATTTTGCGCGTTGCACTGTTTTGTGCAGGATATCACTTGCGCTGTTTTGCGCGTGGCACTGTTTTGTGCAGTTTATCGGTCGCCCTATTTTGCGCGTCGCACTGTTTTGTGCAGTTTATAACTCTTGCTATTTTGCGCGTCGCACTGTTTTGTGCAGTTTATAACTCTTACTATTTTGCGCGTCGCACTGTTTTGTGCAGTTGACACTCGCGCTATTTTTTGCATCGCACTGTTTTGTGCAGTTCACACTCGCGCTATTTTGCGCGTCGCACTGTTTTGGTGTAGTTTATCACTCGCGCTATTTTGCGCATCGCACTGTTTTGTGCAGTTAATCACGAGCGCTATTTTGCGCGTCGCACTGTTTTGTGTAGTATATCGCTCGCGCTATTTTGCGGGTCGCACAGTTTTGTGCAGTTTCTCCATCGCGCTATGTTGCGCGTTGCACTATTTTGTGCAGTTAATCACGCGCGCTATTTTGCACGTCGCACTGTTTTGTGCAGTTTACCGCTCGCGCTATTTTGCAGGTCGCACAGTTTTGTGCAGTTTATCACTCGCGCTAATTTGTTCGTCGCTCTGTTTTGTGCAGGTTCACACTCGCGCTATTTTGGGTGTTGCACTATTTTGTGCAGTATATCACTCGCGCTATTTTGCGCGTCGCACTATTTTGTGCAGTTGACACTCGTGCTATTTTGCGCGTCGTACTGTTTTGTGGAGTTTACACTCGCGCTATTTTGCGCGTGGCACTGTTTTGTGCAGTTCGTGCTCGCGCTATTTTGCGCGTCGCACTATTTTGTGCAGTTTATCACTCCTGCAATTTTGCGCGTCGCACTGTTTTGTGCAGTTGACACTCGCGCTATTTTGCGCGTCGCACTGTTTTGTGCAGTTTATCACTCGCGCTATTTTGCCCGTCGCACTGTTCTGTGCGGTGGACAATCGCGCTATTTTGCGCGTCGCTCTGTTTTGTACAGTTCACGCTCGCGGTATTTTGCGCGTCGCACTGTTTTGTGCAGTTCACCCTCAAGCTATTTTGCGCGTCGCACTGTTTTGTGCAGTTTATCACTGGCGCTATTTTACGCTTCGCACTGTTTTGTGCAGTTTAGCACTCGCGCAATTTTCCGCGTGGTACTATTTTGTGCTTTTATCACTCGCGCTATTTTGGCCGTGGCACTGTTTTTTGCAATTCGCGATCGCGCTATTGTGCGCGTCGCACTGTTTTGTGCAGTTTATCACTCCTGCTATTTTGCGCGTCGCACTGTTTTGTGCAGTTGACACTCGCGCTATTTTGCGCGTCGTACTATTTTGTGCAGTTTAGCACTCGCGCTATTTTGCGCGTCGCACTGTTTTGTGGAGTTTATCTGTCACACCCGAAACCAGCCCCTAAAAGTTTGGGCATGACCTAAGCAGAAACAGACAGAATAACCTGTATGGTAAAACATTTGGGGCCTGAACGGAAGCATTAAGTTTAAAACGACATCTAGAAATATCCATTGAGCAACTATCAACAAGCCAGGACCATCTTAACATTGAACATAAAGTAACATGCACACAAAATGAGGTTACATAAACATTTACAATCCAGCCCAGGTCTTAGGCATACAAACGATAAATACATATCCCTGACCAGCAATGTGGATACCAAAAGTTACATATACAAAGTAAACTGGTCTAATACGTAAGGGTTTCCTCCAGTGCCTGTTTATCCTTAGGCTGACCAAAAATGCATGAAGTGTGCTAGAACGGCTCCTCAAGTTGGTTCCTACAGAATCAGACAAAATTACAGAATGAGACAAGCTCAGTGAATAGTAGTGCGTAATAATAAAATCACAATGTGCAGTAGTATATGTATCAAAACCAAATACCAAGATAACAGATTGGCCTATTAGCCCAGATAGCCTTGCGGCACAGATAGCCTTTCGGCTCAGGTAGCCTTGCGGCACAACAGGTAGCCTTGCGGCACAACAGGTAGCCTTACGGCACAACAGATAAATATGTTGCTCACATTTCAGTTCCAGATCAACGCATGAGTTATGATCTTATCTCACTGAAAACAGATACATAAATATATGTATAATGCACTATTACTCACAGTGTTGTGGTGGCGTACGAGTTCCTTCTGGAGTGTGCCCTGCACACAACATAACTAATAAATTAGTATTCTTTCCTTTCGAATCCTTAACAGTCATTCCATATGCCCGTACAGTTTTATGAATACGAATATCACTATCATAAACTTATCAGAAAAATACTCTAATAACACAACGAGTCAAACACGAAAAACTGAACAAAACATATTTTCTTGCTAGAACAGTCCTCCGCTCGAGCGTAGCTTTGTCCGCTCGAGCGGACAGTGTAGTGTTGCCAAAATACTGGATGGTCGACTTTTACGCTCGAGCGTACATATCCCCCGCTCGAGCGGACAGGGTAAATTTCAGAAACTATTGGGAGGTGTATTTTCCCGCTCGAGCGGCCCTGACCCCCGCTCGAGCGGACGTCGACCCAGATTCAGGGCAGCCCGATTTCAAGCCAAAATTCATCATCCAAACTCAATTTTTCATGCAATCAAGGGTAAAAATCATACAAGCATTCCACTTAACAACACATAACATGAATTAAGCTTAATCACATCAAGTTGAACCAAGTTAAAGGCTTCAACAAGCCAACACTTTCACAATTTCAATCTAACTTCAAGTTCTTTAAACATATTACCTAAAATCAACATATATGCAAGATTAGATGATACAAAATCAAGGATTTGAAGTATAGATTGTACAACCCTCAAATTAGTGTCAACATGCTCAAATGGTGAGAAACCCTAATGAATCAAACATATATGATCCATGGACCCAACACAAACATGGGTTGAAATCTTGAAGAGTTATACAAGAAATTTGAGTTACCTTGACTTAACTCTTTCAATTCTACCAATTTGATTAGCTTCCTTGGTGTCTCACGTTTTCCCCAATTCCTTCTTGACTCTCTCTCTCTTTCTCTCCTAAAGAGTCCCACGTTTTTGCTCACAAATCCCCCCCCACAAGTCTTAGACATAGGCATATATATATATATATATATCTAACTATAGAAGAGCATATAAGACGAAATTGAATCGCTTTATGGTGCCGAAATAAAAATTTCACAGAAAATCCTCTTATAGCTTAAAAATCATGTAGAGTCCAAATATCAAATCAATTTCTGCAAATTAAATCTCTAAGGTGCTCAATTTCCATTTTAAGTGATTCAAGTGTAACAGATAAGTTCTAATTCAACAGATAGAAACTCATACTTCTAAGTTCCATGCTCTTTTACTATATTTTCACATAGATTTTCACAATAACATTCAAAGACACAGAACAGGAGATTGAAAAGATAACAGAATCAGATACGAGGGTCGGGGTATTACATTATCACTCGCGCTATTTTGCGGGTCGCACAGTTTTGTGCAGTTTATCACCCGCGCTATTTTGCGCGTCGCACTGTTTTGTACAGTTTATCACTCGCACTATTTTGCGCGTCGCACTGTTTTTTGCATTTTATCACTCCCCCTATTTTGCAGGTCGCACAGTTTTGTGCAGTTTATCACTCGCGCTATTTTGCGCGTCGCACTGTTTTGTGCAGTTCACCCTCGCGCTATTTTTCACAATGCACTTTTTGTGCAGTATATCACTCGCACTATTTTGCGCGTGGCACTGTTTTGTGCAGTTTATCACACGTCCTATTTTGCGCGTCGCACTGTTTTGTGCAGTTTGTCAATCGCCCTATTTTGCGCGTCGCACTGTTTTGTGTAGTTCACGCTTGCGCTATTTTGCGCGTGGCACTGTTTTGTGCAGTTCGCACTCGCGCTATTTTGCACGTCGCACTATTTTGTGCAGTTTATCACTCGCTATTTTTGCGCGTCGCACTATTCTGTGCAGTTGACACTCGTGCTATTTTGCGCTTCACACTGTTTTGTAAAGTTCACACTCCTGCTATTTTGCGCGTGGCACTGTTTTGTGCAGTTCACACTCACACTATTTTGCGCGTCGCACTGTTTTGTGCAGTATATCAATCGCGCTATTTTACGTTTCGCACTGTTTTGTGCAGTTTAGCACTCGCGCTATTTTGCGCGCAGCACTGTTTTGTGCAGTTTATCACTCGCGCTATTTTGCGCGTCGCACTGTTTTGTGCAGTTGACACTCGCGCTATTTTGCGCGTCCCACTGTTTTGTGTGGTTTATTACTCGCGCTATTTTGTGCGTCGCACTGTTTCGTGCAGTTAATCAATCGGTCTATTTTGCGCGTCGCACTGTTTTGTGCAGTAGACACTCGCGCTATTTTGCGCATCGCACTGTTTTGTGCTGTTCACACTCGCGCTATTTTGCGCATCGCACTATTTTGTGCAGTTTATCACTCGCGCTATTTTGCGCATCCTATTGTTTTGTGGAGTTCACAATCGCACTATTTTGCGCGTTGCACTGTTTTGTGCAGGATATCACTTGCGCTGTTTTGCGCGTGGCACTGTTTTGTGCAGTTTATCGGTCGCCCTATTTTGCGCGTCGCACTGTTTTGTGCAGTTTATAACTCTTGCTATTTTGCGCGTCGCACTGTTTTGTGCAGTTTATAACTCTTGCTATTTTGCGCGTCGCACTGTTTTGTGTAGTTTATAACTCTTCCTATTTTGCGCGTCGCACTGTTTTGTGCAGTTTACAACTCTTACTATTTTGCGCGTCGCACTGTTTTGTGCAGTTGACACTCGCGCTATTTTTTGCGTCGCACTGTTTTGTGCAGTTCACACTCGCGCTATTTTGCGCGTCGCACTGTTTTGGTGTAGTTTATCACTCGCGCTATTTTGCGCGTCGCACTGTTTTGTGCAGTTAATCACGCGCGCTATTTTGCGCGTCGCACTGTTTTGTGTAGTATATCGCTCGCGCTATTTTGCGGGTCGCACAGTTTTGTGCAGTTTCTCCATTGCGCTATGTTGCGCGTTGCACTGTTTTGTGCAGTTAATCACGCGCGCTATTTTGCGCGTCGCACTGTTTTGTGCAGTTTACCGCTCGCGCTATTTTGTGGGTCGCACAGTTTTGTGCAGTTTATCACTCGCGCTATTTTGTGCGTCGCTCTGTTTTGTGTAGGTTCACACTCGCGCTATTTTGGGCGTTGCACTATTTTGTGCAGTATATCACTCGTGCTATTTTGCGTGTCGCACTGTTTTGTGCAGTTGACACTCGTGCTATTTTGCGCGTCGCACTGTTTTGTGCAGTTTACACTCGCGCTATTTTGCGCGTGGCACTGTTTTGTGCAGTTCGTGCTCGCGCTATTTTGCGCGTCGCACTATTTTGTGCAGTTTATCACTCCTGCAATTTTGCGCGTCGCACTGTTTTGTGCAGTTGACACTCGCGCTATTTTGCGCGTCGCACTGTTTTGTGCAGTTTATCACTCGCGCTATTTTGCCCGTCGCACTGTTCTGTGTGGTTGACACTCGCGCTATTTTGCGCGTCGCTCTGTTTTGTACAGTTCACGCTCGCGGTATTTTGTGCGTCGCACTGTTTTGTGCAGTTCACCCTCAAGCTATTTTGCGCGTCGCACTGTTTTGTGCAGTTTATCACTCGCGCTATTTTACGCTTCGCACTGTTTTGTGCAGTTTAGCACTCGCGCAATTTTGCGCGTGGCACTATTTTGTGCAGTTTATCACTCGCGCTATTTTGCCCGTGGCACTGTTTTGTGCAGTTCGCGCTCGCGCTATTTTGCGCGTCGCACTGTTTTGTGCAGTTTATCACTCCTGCTATTTTGCGCGTCGCACTGTTTTGTGCAGTTGACACTCGCGCTATTTTGCGCGTCGCACTGTTTTGTGCAGTTTATCACTCGCGCTATTTTGCGCGTCGCACTGTTTTGTGTAGTTTATCACTCGCGCTATTTTGCGCGTCGCACTGTTTCGTGCAGTTAATCAATCGGGCTATTTTGCGCGTCGCACTGTTTTGTGCAGTTGACACTCGCGCTATTTTGCGCATCGCACTGTTTTGTGCAGTTCACACTCGCGCTATTTTGCGCGTCGCACTATTTTGTGCAGTTTATCACTCGCGCTATTTTGCGCGTCGCACTGTTTTGTGCAGTTTATCACTCTTGCAATTTTGCCCGTCGTACTGTTTTATGGAGTTCACACTCGCGCTATTTTGCACGTGGCACTGTTTTGTGCAGTTTGTCACTCCTGCTATCTTGCGCGTCGCACTATTTTGTGCAGTTCACACTCGCGCGATTTTGCGTGTCGCACTGTTTTGTGCAGTTTATCACTCGCACTATTTTGCGCGTTGCACTATTTTGTGCAGTTCACGCTCGCGCTATTTTGCGCGTCGCACTATTTTGTGCAGTTTATCAATCGGGCTATTTTGCGCGTCGCACTGTTTGTGCAGTTGACGCTCGCGCTATTTTGTGCGTCGCACTGTTTTGTGCAGTTATCACTCGCGCTATTTTGCACGTCGCACTGTTTGTGCAGTTGACACTCGGGCTATTTTGCGCGTCGCACTGTTTTGTGTTGTTGACACTCGCGGTATTTTGGCGCGTCGCACTGTTTTGTGCAGTTTAGCACTCGCGCTATTTTGCGCGTGGCAATGTTTTGTGCAGTTTATCACTCGTGCAATTTTGCGCGTCGCACTGTTTTGTGGAGTTCACACTCGTGCTATTTTGCACGTGGTACTGTTTTGTGCAGTTCGCGCTCGCGCTATTTTGCATGTCGCGCTATTTTGTGCAGTTTATCACTCGCACTATTTTGCGCGTCGCACTATTTTGTGCAGTTCACGCTCGCGCTATTTTGCGCGTCGCACTGTTTTGTGCAGTTTATCAATCGTGCTATTTTGCGCGTCACACTGTTTTGTGCGGTTGACGCTCGCGCTATTTTGTGCGTCGCACTGTTTTGTGCAGTGTATCACTCGCGCTATTTTGCGCATCGCACTGTTTTGTGCAGTTGACACTCGGGATATTTTGCGCGTCGCACTGTTTTGTGCAGCTTATCACTCGTGCTATGTTGCGCGTCGCACTGTTTTGTGTAGTTGACACTCGGGCTATTTTGCGCGTCGCACTATTTTGGACAGTTCACACTCGCACTATTTTGCGCGTCGCGCTGTTTTGTGCAGTTCACACTCTCGCTATTTTGCGCGTCGCACTGTTTTGTGGAGTTTATCACTCGCGCTATTTTGCGCGTCACACTGTTTCGTGCAGTTAATCAATCGGGCTATTTTGCGCGTCGCACTGTTTTGTGCAGTTGACACTCCCGCTATTTTGCGCATCGCACTGTTTTGTGCAGTTCACACTCGCGCTATTTTGCGCGTCGCATTATTTTGTGCAGTTTATCACTCGCGCTATTTTGCGCGTCGCACTGTTTTGTGTAGTTGACCCTCGTGGTATTTTGCGCGTGGCACTGTTTTGTGCAGTTTATCACTCTTGCAATTTTGCCCGTCATACTGTTTTATGGAGTTCACACTCGCGCTATTTTGCACGTGGCACTGTTTTGTGCAGTTTGTCACTCCTGCTATCTTGCGCGTCGCACTATTTTGTGCAGTTCACACTCGCGCGATTTTGCGTGTCGCACTGTTTTGTGCAGTTTATCACTCGCACTATTTTGCGCGTTGCACTATTTTGTGCAGTTCACGCTCGCGCTATTTTGCGCGTCGCACTATTTTGTGCAGTTTATCAATCGTGTTATTTTGCGCGTCGCACTGTTTTGTGCAGTTGACGCTCGCGCTATTTTGTGCGTCGCACTGTTTTGTGCAGTTTATCACTCGCGCTATTTTGCGCGTCGCACTGTTTTGTGCAGTTGACACTCGGGCTATTTTGCGCGTCGCACTATTTTGTGTTGTTGACACTCGCGGTATTTTGCGCGTCGCACTGTTTTGTGCAATTTAGCACTCGCGCTATTTTGCGCGTGGCACTGTTTTGTGCAGTTTATCACTCGTGCAATTTTGCGCGTCGCACTGTTTTGTGGAGTTCACACTCGTGCTATTTTGCACGTGGTACTGTTTTGTGGAGTTCGCGCTCGCGCTATTTTGCATGTCGCGCTATTTTGTGCAGTTTATCACTCGCACTATTTTGCGCGTCGCACTATTTTGTGCAGTTCACGCTCGCGCTATTTTGCGCGTCGCACTGTTTTGTGCAGTTTATCAATCGTGCTATTTTGCGCGTTACACTGTTTTGTGCGGTTGACGCTCGCGCTATTTTGTGCGTCGCACTGTTTTGTGCAGTTTATCACTCGCGCTATTTTGCGCATCGCACTGTTTTGTGCAGTTGACACTCGGGCTATTTTGCGCGTCGCACTGTTTTGTGCAGCTTATCACTCGTGCTATGTTGCGCGTCGCACTGTTTTGTGTAGTTGACACTCGGGCTATTTTGCGCGTCGCACTATTTTGGACAGTTCACACTCGCACTATTTTGCGCGTCGCGCTGTTTTGTGCAGTTCACACTCTCGCTATTTTGCGCGTCGCACTGTTTTGTGCAGTTTATCACTCACGCTATTTTGCGCGTTGCACTGTTTTGTGCAGTTTAGCACTCGCGCTATTTTGCGCGTGGGACTGTTTTGTGCAGTTTATCACTCCTGCTATTTTGCGCCTCGCACTGTTTTCTGCAGTTCACACTCGCGGTATTTTGCGCGTCCCACTATTTTGTGCAGTTTATCACTCGCGCTATTTTGCGCGTCGCACTGTTTTGTGCAGTTCACACTCGCGCTATTTTGCGCGTTGCACTGTTTTGTGCAGTACATCACTCCCGCTGTTTTGCGCGTGGCACTGTTTTGTGCAGTTTATCGCTCGCCCTATTTTGCGCGTCGCACTGTTTTGTGCAATTTATAACTCTTGCTATTTTGCGCGTCGCACTATTTTGTGCAGTTTATAACTCTTGCTATTTTGCGCGTCGCACTATTTTGTGCAGTTGACACTCGCGCTATTTTGCGCGTCGCACTGTTTTGTGCAGTTTATCACTCGCGCTATTTTGCGCGTTGCACTTTTTTGTGCAGTTTACACACGCGCTATTTTGCGCGTGGCACTGTTTTGTGCAGTTCGCGCTCGCGCTATTTTGCGCGTCGCACTGTTTTGTGCAGTTTATCACTAACGCTATTTTGCGCGTCGTACTGTTTTGTGCGGTTGACAATCACGCTATTTTGCGCGTTGCACTATTTTGTGCAGTTCACACTGCCGCTATTTTGCGCGTCGCACTGTTTTGTGTAGTTTATCACTTGCGCTATTTTACGCTTCGCACTGTTTTGTGCAGTTTAGCATTCGCGCTATTTTGCGCGTGGCACTGTTTTGTGCAGTTCGCGCTCGCGCTATTTTGCGCGTCGCACTGTTTTGTGCAGTTTATCAGTCCTGCTATTTTGCGCGTCGCACTATTTTGTGCAGTTCACACTTGCGCAATTTTGCGCGTCGCACTGTTTTGTGCAGTTTATCACTCGCACTATTTTGCGCGTCGCACTGTTTTGTGCAGTTGACACTCGGGCTATTTGCGCGTCACACTGTTTTGTGCAGTTGACACTCGTACTATTTTGCGCGTCGCACTGTTTTGTGCAGTTTATCACTCGTGCTATTTTGCGCGTCGCATTGTTTTGTGCAGTTTACACTCGCGCTATTTTGCACGTCGCACTGTTTTGTGCAGTTCGCACTCGCGCTATTTTGCGCGTCGCACTGTTTTATGCAGTTTATCACTCGCGCTATTTCGCGCGTCGCACTATTTTGTATAGTTCACACTCGCGCTATTTTGCGCGTCGCACCGTTTTGTGCAGTTCACACTCCCGCTATTTTGCGCGTCGCACTGTTTTGTGCAGTTTATCACTCGCGCTATTTTACGCTTCGCACTGTTTTGTGCAGTTTAGCACTCGCGCTATTTTGCGCGTGGCACTGTTTTTTGCAGTTTATCACTCGCGCTATTTTTGCGCGTTGCACTATTTTTTGCAGTTTATCACCCGCGCAATTTTCCACGTCGCACTGTTTTCTGCAGTTTATCACTCGCGCTATTTTGCGCGTCGCACTGTTTTCTGCAGTTCACACTCGCTTGTTTTGCGCATCGCACTGTTTTGTGCAGTTTATCACTCTTGCAATTTTGCGCGTCGCACTGTTTTGTGCAGTTGACACTCGCGCTATTTTGCGCGTCGCACTGTTTTGTACGGTTCACACTCGCGCTATTTTGCGCGTCGCACTGTTTTGTACAGTTCACACTCGCGCTATTTTGCGCGTGGCACTGTTTTGTGCAATTTATCACTTTTTCTATTTTGCGCGTGGCACTGTTTTGTGCAGTTCGCGATCGCGCTATTTCCCGCGTTGCTCTGTTTTGTGCAGTTTATCACTCACGCTATTTTGTGCTTCGCACTGTTTTGTGGAGTTTAGCACTCGCGCTATTTTCCGCGTCGCACTGTTTTGTGCAGTCGACAGTCGGGCTATTTTGCGCGTCGCACTGTTTTGTGCAGTTGACACTCGGGCTATTTTGCGCGTCGCACTGTTTTGTCCAGTTAACACTCGGGCTATTTTGCGCATCGCACTGTTTTCTGCAGTTTATCACTCCCGCAATTTTGCGCGTCGCACTGTTTTGTGTAGTTCACACTTGCGCTATTTTGCGCGTGGCACTGTTTTGTGCAGTTGACACTCGGGCTATTTTGCGCGTCGTACTATTTTGGACAGCTCACAATCGCACTATTTTGCGCGTCGCACTGTGTTGTGCAGTTCACACTCTCGCTATTTTGCGCGTCGCACTGTTTTGTGCAGTTTATCACTCGCGGTATTTTGCGCGTCGCACTGTTTTGTGCAGTTTAGCACTCACGCTATTTTGCGCGTGGGACTATTTTGTGCAGTTTATCACTCCTACTATTTTGCGCCTCGCACTGTTTTGTGCAATTCACACTCGCGGTATTTTGCACGTCCCACTATTTTGTGCAGTTTATCACTCGCGCTATTTTGCGCGTCGCACTGTTTTGTGCAGTTCACACTCGCGCTATTTTGCGCGTTGCACTGTTTTGTCCAGTACATCACTCCCGTTATTTTGCGCGTGGCACTGTTTTGTGCAGTTTATCGCTCGCCCTATTTTGCGCGTCGCACTGTTTTGTGCAATTTATAACTCTTGCTATTTTGCGCGTCGCATTATTTTGTGCAATTTATAACTCTTGCTATTTTGCGCGTCGTACTGTTTTGTGCAGTTGACACTCGCGCTATTTTGCGCGTCGTACTGTTTTGTGCAGTTCATCACTCGCGCTATTTTGCGCGTCGCACTTTTTTGTGCAGTTTACACACGCGCTATTTTGCGCGTGGCACTGTTTTGTGCAGTTCGCGCTCACGCTATTTTGCGCGTCGCACTGTTTTGTGCAGTTTATCACTAACGCTATTTTGCGCGTCGTACTGTTCTGTGCGGTTGACACTCACGCTATTTGCGCGTCGCACTGTTTTGTGCAGTTCACACTGCCGCTATTTTGCGCGTCGCACTGTTTTGTGTAGTTTATCACTCGCGCTATTTTACGCTTCGCACTGTTTTGTGCAGTTTAGCACTCGCGCTATTTTGCGCGTGGCACTGTTTTGTGCAGTTCGCGCTCGCACTATTTTGCACGTCGCACTGTTTTGTGCAGTTTATCAGTCCTGCTATTTTGCACGTCGCACTATTTTGTGCAGTTCACACTTGCGCGATTTTGCGCGTCGCACTGTTTTGTGTAGTTTATCACTCGCACTATTCTGCGCGTCGCACTATTTTGTGCAGTTGACACTCGGGCTATTTGCGCGTCGCACTGTTTTGTGCAGTTGACACTCGTACTATTTTACGCGTCGCACTGTTTTCTGCAGTTTATCACTCGTGCTATTTTGCGCGTCGCATTGTTTTGTGTAGTTTACACTCGCGCTATTTTGCACGTCGCACTGTTTTGTGTAGTTCACACTCGCGCTATTTTGCGCGTCGCACTGTTTTATGCAGTTTATCACTCGCGCTATTTCGCGCTTCGCACTATTTTGTATAGTTCACACTCGCGCTATTTTGCTCGTCGCACCGTTTTGTGCAGTTCACACTCCCGCTATTTTGCGCGTCGCACTGTTTTGTGCAGTGTATCACTCGCGCTATTTTACGCTTCGCACTGTTTTGTGCAGTTTAGCACTCGCGCTATTTTGCGCGTTGCACTGTTTTGTGCAGTTTATCACTCGCGCTATTTTTGCGCGTTGCACTATTTTTTGCAGTTTATCACCCGCGCAATTTTCCACGTCACACTGTTTTCTGCAGTTTATCACTCGCGCTATTTTGCGCGTCGCACTGTTTTGTGCAGTTCACACTCGCGCTGTTTTGCGCATCGCACTGTTTTGTGCAGTTTATCACTCGCGCAATTTTGCGCGTCGCACTGTTTTGTGCAGTTGACAGTCGCGCTATTTTGAGCGTCGCACTGTTTTGTACAGTTCACACTCGCGCTATTTTGCGCGTCGCACTATTTTATACAGTTCACACTCGAGCTATTTTGCCCGTCGCACTGTTTTGTGCAGTTTGGCACTCGCGCTATTTTGCGCGTGGCACTGTTTTGTGCAGTTTATCACTTTTGCTATTTTGCGCGTGGCACTGTTTTGTGCAGTTCGCGCTCGCGCTATTTCGCGCGTCGCTCTCTTTTGTGCAGTTTATCACTCGCGCTATTTTGTGCTTCGCACTGTTTTGTGGAGTTTTGCACTTGCGCTATTTTCCGCGTCGCACTGTTTCGTGCAGTTGACACTCGGGCTATTTTGCGCGTCGCACTGTTTTGTGCAGTTGACACTCGGGCTACTTTGCGCGTCGCACTGTTTTGTCCAGTTGACACTCGGGCTATTTTGCGCGTCGCACTGTTTTCTGCAGTTTATCACTCCCGCAATTTTGCGCGTCGCACTGTTTTGTGTAGTTCACACTCGCGCTATTTTTCGCGTGGCACTGTTTTGTGCAGTTCGCGCTATTTTGCGCGTCGCACTGTTTTGTGCAGCTTATCACTAATGCTATTTTGTGCGTCGCACTGTTTTGTGCAGTTCCCCCTCGCGTGATTTTGCGCGTCGCACTGTTTTGTGCAGTTTATCACTGACACTATTTTGCGCGTCGCACTATTTTGTGCAGTTCACGCTCGCGCTATTTTGCGCGTCGCACTGTTTTGTGCAGGTCACGCTCGCGCTATTTTGCGCATCCCACTATTTTGTGCAGTTTATCACTCGCGCTATTTTGCGCGTCGCACTGATTTGTGCAGTTGACACTCGCACTATTTTGCGCGTCGCACTATTTTCTACAGTTCACACTCGCGCTATTTTGCGCGTCGCACTGTTTTGTACAGTTCACACTCGAGCTATTTTGTGCGTCGCACTGTTTTGTGCAGTTTAGCACTCGCGCTATTTTGCGCGTGGCACTGTTTTGTGCAGTTTATCACTCTCGCTATTTTGCGAGTGACACTGTTTTGTGCCGTTCGCGCTCGCGCAATTTTGCGCGTCGCTCTGTTTTGTGCAGTTTATCACTCGCCCTATTTTGTGCTTCGCACTGTTTTGTGCAGTTTAGCACTCGCGCTATTTTGCGCATGGCACTGCTTCATGCAGTTCGCGCTCGCGCTATTTTGCGCGTCGCACTGTTTTATGAAGTTTATCACTCGCGCTATTTTGCGCGTCACACTGTTTTGTGTAGTTTACACTCGCGCTATTTTGCGCGACGCACTATTTTGTGCAGTTTATCACTCGCGCTATTTTGCGCGTCGTACTGTTTTGTGGAGTTTATCACTCGCGCTATTTTTCGTGTCACACTGTTTCATGCAGTTAATCAATCGGGCTATTTTGCGCGTCGCACTGTTTTGTGCAGTTGACACTCACGCTATTTTGCGCGTCGCACTATTTTGTGCAGTTCACGCTTGCGCTATTTTGCGCGTCGCACTATTTTGTGAAGTTTATCACTCGCGCTATTTTGCGCGTCACATAGTTTTGTGCAGTTGACACTCGGGCTATTTTGTGCGTCGCACTATTTTGTGCAGCATATCACTCGCGCTATTTTGTGCGTCGCACTGTTTTGTGCAGTTGACACTCGGGCTATTTTGCGCGTCGCACTGTTTTGTGCAGTTTATCACTCGCGCTATTTTGCGCGTCGCACTGTTTTGTGCAGTTGACACTCGAGCTATTTTGCGCGTCGCACTGTTTTGTACAGTTCACACTCGCGCTATTTTGCACGTCGCATTGTTTTGTGCAGTTTATCACTCGCGCAATTTTGCGCGTCGCACTGTTTTGTGTAGTTCACACTCGCGCAATTTTGCGCGTGGCACTATTTTGTGCAGTTCGCGCTCGCGCTATTTTGCGCGTCGCACTGTTTTGTGCAGCTTATCACTGCTGCTATTTTGCGCAGCTTATCACTGCTGCTATTTTGCGCGTCGCACTGTTTTGTGCAGTTCCCCCTCGCGCTATTTTGCGCGTTGCACTGTTTTGTGCAGTTTATCACTCGTGCTATTTTGCGCGTCGCACTGTTTTGTGCAGTTGACGCTCGCGCTATTTTGCGCATCACACTGTTTTGTGCAGTTTATCACTCGCGCAATTTTGTGCGTCGCACTCTTTTGTGCAGTTGACTCTCGCGCTATTTTACGCGTCGCACTGTTTTGTGCAGTTTAGCACTCGCGCTATTTTGTGCCTGGCACTGTTTTGTGCAGTTTATCACTCTTGCTATTTTGCGCGTGGCACTGTTTTGTGCAGTTCGCGCTCGCGTTATTTTGCGCGTCGCTCTGTTTTGTGTAGTTTATAACTCGCGTTATTTTGTGCTTCGCACTGTTTTATGGAGTTTAGCACTCGCGCTATTTTGCGCGTGGCACTGTTTTGTGCAGTTTATCACTCGCGCTATTTTGCGCGTGGCACTGTTTTATGCAGTTCGCGCTCGCGCTATTTTATGCGTCGCACTGTTTTATGCAGTTTATCACTCGCGCTATTTTGCGCGTCGCACTGTTTTGTGCAGTTCACACTCGCGCTATTTTGCGCGTCGCACTGTTTTGTGCAGTTTATCACTCGCGCTATTTTGCGCTTCGCACTGTTTTGTGCAGTTTAGCACTCGCGCTATTTTGCGCGTGGCACTGTTTTGTGCAGTTTATCACTCGCGCTATTTTGCGCGTGGCACTGTTTTGTGCAGTTCGCGCTCGCGCTATTTTGCGCGTCGCACTGTTTTGTGCAGTTTATCACTCCTGCTATTTTGCGCATCGCACTGTTTTGTGCAGTTGACACTCGCGCTATTTTGCGCGTCGCACTGTTTTGTGCAGTTTATCACTCGCGCTATTTTGCGCGTCGCACTGTTTTGTGTAGTTTATCACTCGCGCTATTTTGCGTGTCACACAGTTTCGTGCAGTTAATCTATCAGGTTATTTTGCGCGTCGCACTGTTTTGTGCAGTTGACACTTGCGCTATTTTGGGCGTCGCACTATTTTGTGCAGTTCACGCTTGCGCTATTTTGCGCGTCGCACTGTCTTGTGCAGTTTATCACTCGCGCTATTTTGCGCGTCCCATAGTTTTGTGTAGTTGACACTCGTGCTATTTTGTGCGTCGCACTGTTTTGTGCAGTATATCACTCACGCTATTTTGCGCGTCGCACTGTTTTGTGCAGTTGACACTCGGGCTATTTTGCGCGTCGCACTGTTTTGTACAGTTTATCACTCGCGTTATTTTGTGCGTCGCACTGTTTTGTGCGGTTGACACTCGGGCTATTTTGCGCGTCGCACTGTTTTGTACAGTTCACACTTGCGCTATTTTGCGCGTCGCATCGTTTTGTGCAGTTTATCACTCGCGCAATTTTGCGCGTCGCACTGTTTTTTGTAGTTCACACTCGCGCTATTTTGCGCGTGGCACTATTTTGTGCAGTTCGCGCTCACTCTATTTTGCGCGTCACACTGTTTTGTGCAGCTTATCACTGCTGCTATTTTGCGCGTCGCACTGTTTTGTGCAGTTCCCCCTTGCGCTATTTTGCGGGTCGCACTGTTTTGTGCAGTTTATCACTCTTGCTATTTTGCGCGTCGCACTGTTTTGTGCAGTTGACGCTCACGCTATTTTGCGCATCACACTGTTTTGGCAAGTTTATCACTCGCGCAATTTTGTGCGTCGCACTCTTTTGTGCAGTTGACTCTCGCGCTATTTTACGCGTCGCACTGTTTTGTGCAGTTTAGCACTTGCGCTATTTTGCGCGTGGCACTGTTTTGTGCAGTTTATCACTCTTGCTATTTTGCGCGTGGCACTGTTTTGTGCAGTTCGCGCTCGCGCTATTTTGCGCGTCGCTCTATTTTGTGCAGTTTATAACTCGCGCTATTTTGAGCTTCGCACTGTTTTATGGAGTTTAGCACTTGCACTATTTTGCGCGTGGCACTGTTTTGTGCAGTTTATCACTCGCGCTATTTTGCGCGTGGCACTGTTTCATGCAGTTCGCGCTCGCGCCATTTTATGCGTCGCTCTGTTTTATGCAGTTTATCACTCGCGCTATTTTGCGCGTCGCACTGTTTTGTGCAGTTCACACTCGCGCTATTTTGCGCGTCGCACTGTTTTGTGCAGTTTATCACTCGCGCTATTTTACGCTTCGCACTGTTTTGTGCAGTTTAGCACTCGCGCTATTTTGCGCGTGGCACTGTTTTGTGCAGTTTATCACTCGCGCTATTTTGCGTGTGGCACTGTTTTGTGCAGTTCGCGCTCGTGCTATTTTGCGCGTCGCACTGTTTTGTGCAGTTTATCACTCCTGCTATTTTGCGCATCGCACTGTTTTGTGCAGTTGACACTCGCGCTATTTTGCGCGTTGCACTGTTTTGTGCAGTTTATCACTCGCGCTATTTTGCGCGTCACACTGTTTTGTGGAGTTTATCACTCGCGCTATTTTGCGTGTCACACAGTTTCGTGCAGTTAATCTATCGGGTTATTTTGCGCGTCGCACTGTTTTGTGCAGTTGACACTCGCGCTTATTTGCGCGTCGCACTATTTTGTGCAGTTCACGCCTGCGCTATTTTGCACGTCGCACTGTCTTGTGCAGTTTATACTCGCGCTATTTTGCGGTCCCATAGTTTTGTGCAGTTGACACTCGTGCTATTTTGTGCGTCGCACTGTTTTGTGTAGTTTATCACTCACGCTATTTTGCGCGTCGCACTGTTTTGTGCAGTTGACACTCGGGCTATTTTGCGCGTCGCACTGTTTTGTGCAGTTTATCACTCGCGTTATTTTGCGCGTCGCACTGTTTTGTGCAGTTGACACTCGCGCTATTTTGCGCGTCGCACTGTTTTGTGCAGTTCACACTCGCGCTATTTTGCGCGTCGCATTGTTTTGTGCAGTTTATCACACGCGCAATTTTGCGCGTCGCACTGTTTTGTGTAGTTCACACTCGCGCTATTTTGCGCGTGGCACTGTTTTGTGCAGTTCGCGCTCGCTCTATTTTGCGCGTCGCACTGTTTTGGGCAGCTTATCACTGCTGCTATTTTGCGCATCGCACTATTTTGTGCAGTTCCCCCTCGCGCGATTTTGCGCGTCGCACTGTTTTGTGCAGTTTATCACTCGCACTATTTTGCGCGGCGCACTATTTTGTGCAGTTCACGCTCGCGCTATTTTGCGCGTCGCACTGTTTTGTGCAGTTTATCACTCGCGCTATTTTGCGCGTCGCACTGTTTTGTGCAATTCACGCTCGCGCTATTTTGCGCATCACACTGTTTGTGCAGTTTATCACTCGCCCTATTTTGCTGGTCGCCCAGTTTTGTGTAGTTGACACTCGCGCTATTTTGCGTGTCCCACTGTTTTGTACAGTTCACACTTGCACTATTTTGCCCGTCGCACTGTTTCGTACAGTTCGCACTCGAGCTATTTTGCGCTCACACTGTTTTGTGCAGTTTAGCACTCGCGCTATTTTGCGCGTGGCACTGTTTTGTGCTGTTTATCACTCTTGCTATTTTGCGAGTGGCACTGTTTTGTGCAGTTCGCGCTCGCGCTATTTTGCGCGTCGCTCTATTTTGTGCAGTTTATCACTCGCGCTATTTTGTGCTTCGCACTGTTTTGTGCAGCTTAGCACTAACGCTATTTTGCGCGAGGCACTGTTTTGTGCAGTTTATCACTTCTGCTATTTCGCGCGTGGCACTGTTTTATGGAGTTTGCGCTCGCGCTATTTTGCGCGTCGCACTGTTTTGTGCAGTTTATCACTCGCGTAATTTTGCGCGTTGCAACTGTTTTGTGCAGTTCACACTCGCGCTATTTTGCGCGTCGGACTATTTTGTGCAGTTTATCACTCGCGCTATTTTGCGCGTCACACTGTTTTGTGGAGTTTATCACTCGCGCTATTTTGCGTGTCACACAGTTTCGTGCAGTTAATCTATCGGGTTATTTTGCGCGTCGCACTGTTTTGTGCAGTTGACACTCGCGCTATTTTGCGCGTCGCACTATTTTGTGCAGTTCACGCCTGCGCTATTTTGCACGTCGCACTGTCTTGTGCAGTTTATCACTCGCGCTATTTTGCGCGTCCCATAGTTTTGTGCAGTTGACACTCGTGCTATTTTGTGCGTCGCACTGTTTTGTGTAGTATATCACTCACGCTATTTTGCGCGTCACACTGTTTTGTGCAGTTGACACTCGGGCTATTTTGCGCGTCGCACTCTTTTGTGCAGTTTATCACTCGCGTTATTTTGCGCGTCGCACTATTTTGTGCGGTTGACACTCGCGCTATTTTGCGCGTCGCACTGTTTTGTGCAGTTCACACTCGCGCTATTTTGCGCGTCGCATTGTTTTGTGCAGTTTATCACTCGCGCAATTTTGCGCGTCGCACTGTTTTGTGTAGTTCACACTCGCGCTATTTTGCGCGTGGCACTGTTTTGTGCAGTTCGCGCTCGCGCTATTTTGCGCGTCGCACTGTTTTGGGCAGTTTATCACTCCTGCTATTTTGCGCGTCGCACTGTTTTGTGCAGTTCCCCCTCGCGCGATTTTGCGCGTCGCACTGTTTTGTGCAGTTTATCACTCGCACTATTTTGCGCGTCGCACTATTTTGTGCAGTTCACGCTCGCGCTATTTTGCGCGTCGCACTGTTTTGTGCAGTTTATCACTCGCGCTATTTTGCGCGTCGCACTGTTTTGTGCAGTTCACGCTCGCGCTATTTTGCGCGTCGCACTGTTTTGTGCAGTTTATCACTCGCCCTATTTTGCTGGTCGCCCAGTTTTGTGTAGTTGACACTCGCGCTATTTTGCGTGTCCCACTGTTTTGTACAGTTCACACTTGCGCTATTTTGCGCGTCGCACTGTTTCGTACAGTTCGCACTCGAGCTATTTTGCGCGTCACACTGTTTTGTGCAGTTTAGCACTCGCGCTATTTTGCGCGTGGCACTATTTTGTGCTGTTTATCACTCTTGCTATTTTGCGAGTGGCACTGTTTTGTGCAGTTCGCGCTCGCGCTATTTTGCGCGTCGCTCTATTTTGTGCAGTTTATCACTCGCGCTATTTTGTGCTTCGCACTGTTTTGTGCAGCTTAGCACTAACGCTATTTTGCGCGAGGCACTGTTTTGTGCAGTTTATCACTTCCGCTATTCGCGCGTGGCACTGTTTTAATGGAGTTTGCGCTCGCGCTATTTTGCGCGTCGCGCTGTTTTGTGCAGTTTATCACTCGCGTAATTTTGCGCGTTGCACTGTTTTGTGCAGTTCACACTCGCGCTATTTTGCGCGTCGCACTGTTTTGTGCAGTTCGCGCTTGCGCTATTTTGCGCGTCGCACTGTTTTGTGCAGTTCCCACTCGCGCGATTTTGCGCGTCGCACTATATTGTGCAGTTTATCACTCGCACTATTTTTCGCGTCGCACTATTTTGTGCAGTTCACGCTCGCGCTATTTTGCACGTCGCACTATTTTGTGCAGTTTATCACTCGCGCTATTTTGCGCGTCGCACCGTTTTGTGCAGTTTATCACTCGCGCTATTTTGCGCGTCGCACTGTTTTGTGCAGTTGACCCTCGCGCTATTTTGCGCGTCGCACTATTTTGTGCAGTTTATCACTTGCGCTATTTTGCGCGTCGCACCGTTTTGTGCAGTTTATCACTCGCGCTATTTTGCGCATCGCACTGTTTTGTGCAGTTGACCCTCGCGCTATTTTGCGCGTAGCATTTTTTGTGCAGTTTATCACTCGCGCTATTTTGCGCGTCGCACTGTTTTGTGCAGTTTATCACTCACGTAATTTTGCGCGTCGCACTGTTTTGTGCAGTTCACACTCACGCTATTTTGCGCGTCGCACTGTTTTGTGCAGTTCGCGCTTGCGCTATTTTGCGCGTCGCATTATTTTGTGCAGTTCCCACTCGCGCGATTTTGCGCGTCGCACTATTTTGTGCAATTTATCACTCGCACTATTTTTCGCGTCGCACTATTTTGTGCAGTTCACGCTCGCGCTATTTTGCGCGTCGCACTGTTTTGTGCAGTTTATCACTCACGCTATTTTGCGCGTCGCACCGTTTTGTGCAGTTTATCACTCGCGCTATTTTGCGCGTCGCACTGTTTTGTGCAGTTGACCCTCGCGCTATTTTGCGCGTCGCACTGTTTTGTGCAGTTTATCACTCGCGATATTTTGCGCGTCGCACTGTTTTGTGCAGTTTATCACTCGCGCTATTTTGCGCGTCGCACTGTTTTGTGCAGTTGACCCTCGCGCTATTTTGCGCGTCGCATTTTTTGTGCAGTTTATCACTCGCGCTATTTTGCGTGTCGCACTGTTTTTTGGAGTTTACCACTCGCGCTGTTTTTCGCGTCACACTGTTTCGTGCAGTTAATCAATCGGGCTATTTTGCGCGTCGCACTGTTTTTTGCAGTTGACACTCGCGCTATTTTGCGCGTCGCACTATTTTGTGCAGTTCACGCTTGCGCTGTTTTGCGCGTCGCACTGTTTTGTGCTGTTTATCACTCGCACTATTTTGCGCGTCACATAGTTTTGTGCAGTTGACACCCGTGCTATTTTGTGCGTCGCACTATTTTGTGCAGTATATCACTCGCGCTATTTTGTGTGTCGCACAGTTTTGTGCAGTTGACACTCGGGCTATTTTGCGCGTCGCACTGTTTTGTCTAGTTCACACTCGCGCTATTTTGCGCGTCGCATTGTTTTGTGCAGTTTATCACTCGCGCAATTTTGCGCGTCGCACTGTTTTGTGTAGTTCACACTCGCGCTATTTTGTGTGTGGCACTGTTTTGTGCAGTTCGCGCTCGCGCTATTTTGCGCGTCGCACTGTTTTGTGCAGTTGACACTCGGGCTATTTTGCGCATCGCACTGTTTTGTGCAGTTTATCACTCACGCTATTTTGCGCGTCGCACTGTTTTGTGCAGTTTATCACTCACGCTATTTTGCGCGTCGCACTGTTTTGTGCAGTTCACGCTCGCGCTATTTTGCGCATCACACTGTTTTGTGCAGTTTATCACTCGTGCAATTTTGCGCGTCACACTGTTTTGTGCAGTTGACACTCGTGCTATTTTGCGCGTCGCACTGTTTTGTAAAATTCACACTCGCGCTATTTTGCGCGTCGCACTGTTTTGTACTGTTCAGACTCGAGCTATTTTGCGCGTCGCACTGTTTTGTGCAGTTTAGCACTCGCGCTATTTTGCGCGTGGCAGTGTTTTGTGCAGTTTATCACTCTTGCTATTTTGCGCGTGGCACTGTTTTGTTCAGTTCGCGCTCGCGCTATTTTGCGCGTCACTCTATTTCGTGCAGTTTATCACTCGCGCTATTTTGTGTTTCGCACTGTTTTGTGGAGTTTAGCACTCCCGCTATTTTGCGCGTGGCACTGTTTTGTGCAGTTTATCACTCGCGCTATTTTGCGCGTGGCACTGTTTTATGCAGTTCGAGCTCGCGATATTTTGCGCGTCGCACTGTTTTATGCAGTTTACCACTCGCGCTATTTTGCGCGTCGCACTATTTTGTATAGTACACACTCGCGCTATTTTGCACGTCGCACCGTTTTTTGCAGTTCACACTCCCGCTATTTTGCGCGTCGCACTGTTTTGTGAAGTTTATCACTCGCGCTATTTTACGCTTCGCACTGTTTTGTGCAGTTTAGCACTCGCTCTATTTTGCGCGTGGCACTGTTTTGTGCAGTTTATCACTCGCGCTATTTTGCGCGTGGCACTATTTTTTGCAGTTCGCGCTCGCGCTATTTTGCGCGTCACACTATTTTGTGCAGTTTATCACTCGCGCTATTTTGCGCGTCGCACTGTTTTGTGGAGTTTATCACTCGCGCTATTTTGTGCGTGACACTGTTTGGTGCAGTTAATCAATCGGGCTATATTTCGCGTCGCACTGTTTTGTGCAGTTGACACTCGCGCTATTTTGCGCATCGCACTATTTTGTGCAGTTCACGCTTGCACTATTCTGCGCGTCGCACTATTTTGTGCAGTTTATCACCCGCGCAATTTTGCGCGTCGCACTGTTTTGTGGAGTTCACACTCGCGCTATTTTGCGCGTGGCACTGTTTTGTGCAGTTCCCGCTCGCGCTACTTTACGCGTCGCACTGTTTTGTGCAGTTGACACTCAGGCTATTTTGCGCGTCGCACTGTTTTGTGCAGTTTATCACTGGCGTTATTTTGCGCGTCGCACTGTTTTGTGCAGTTGACACTCGGGCTATTTTGCACGTCGCACTGTTTTGTACAGTTCACACTCGCGCTATTTTGCGCGTCGCATTGTTTTGTACTGTTTATCACTCGCGCAATTTTGCGCGTCGCACTGTTTTGTGTAGTTCGCGCTCCCGCTATTTTGCGCGTGGCACTGTTTTGTGCAATTTGCGGTCGCGCTATTTTGCGCGTCGCACTGTTTTGTGCAGCTTACCACTGCTGCTATTCTGCGCGTCGCACTGTTTTGTGCTGTTGACCCTCGCGCTATTTTGCGCGTCGCACTGTTTTGTGCAGTTTATCACTCGCGCTATTTTGCGCGTCGCACCGTTTTGTGCAGTTTATCACTCGCGCTATTTTGCGCGTCGCACTGTTTTGTGCAGTTCACCCTCGCGCTATTTTGCGCGTCGCATTTTTTGTGCAGTTTATCACTCGCGCTATTTTGTGCATCGCACTGTTTTTTGGAGTTTACCACTCGCGCTATTTTTCGCGTCACACTGTTTCGTGCAGTTAATCAATCGGGCTATTTTGCGCGTCGCACTGTTTTGTGCAGTTGACACTCGCGTTATTTTGCGCGTCGCACTATTTTGTGCAGTTCACGCTTGCGCTATTTTGCGCGTCGCACTGTTTTGTGCAATTTATCACTCGCACTATTTTACGCGTCACATAGTTTTGTGCAGTTGACACCCGTGCTATTTTGTGCATCGCACTATTTTGTGCAGTATATCACTCGCGCTATTTTGCGCGTCGCACTGTTTTGTGCAGTTGACACTCGGGCTGTTTTGCGCGTCGCACTGTTTTGTGCAGCTTATCACTCGCGCTATTTTGTGCGTCGCACTGTTTTGTGCAGTTGACACTCGGGCTATTTTGCGCGTCGCACTGTTTTGTGCAGTTCACACTCGCGCTATTTTGCGCGTCGCACTGTTTTGTGCAGTTTATCACTCGCGCAATTTTGCGCGTCGCACTGTTTTGTGTAGTTCACACTCGCGCTATTTTGCGTGTGGCACTGTTTTGTGCAGTTCGCGCTCGCGCTATTTTGCGCGTCGCACTGTTTTGTGCAGTTTATCACTCCTGCTATTTTGCGCGTCGCACTGTTTTGTGCAGTTCCCACTCGCGCTATTTTGCGCGTCGCACTGTTTTGTGCAGTTGACACTCAGGCTATTTTGCGCATCGCACTGTTTTGTGCAGTTTATCACTCACGCTATTTTGCGCGTCGCACTGTTTTGTGCAGATCACGCTCGCGCTATTTTGCGCATCACACTGTTTTGTGCAGTTTATCACTCGTGCAATTTTGCGCATCACACTGTTTTGTGCAGTTGACACTCGTGCTATTTTGCGCGTCGCACTGTTTTGTACAATTCACACTTGCGCTATTTTGCGCGTCGCACTGTTTTGTACAGTTCAGACTCGAGCTATTTTGCGCATCGCACTGTTTTGTGCAGTTTAGCACTCGCGCTATTTTGCGCGTGGCACTGTTTTGTGCAGTTTATCACTCTTGCTATTTTGCGCGTGGCACTGTTTTGTGCAGTTCGCGCTCGCGCTATTTTGCGCGTCGCTCTGTTTCGTGTAGTTTATCACTCGCGCTATTTTGTGCTTCGCACTGTTTTGTGGAGTTTAGCACTCCCGCTATTTTGCGCGTGGCACTGTTTTGTGCAGTTTATCACTCGCCCTATTTTGCGCGTGGCACTGTTTTATGCAGTTCGAGCTCGCGATATTTTGCGCGTCGCACTGTTTTATGCAGTTTATCACTCGCGCTATTTTGCGCGTCGCACTATTTTGTATAGTACACACTCGCGCTATTTTGCGCGTCGCACCGTTTTGTGCAGTTCACACTCCCGCTATTTTGCGCGTCGCACTGTTTTGTGCAGTTTATCACTCGCGCTATTTTACGCTTCGCACTGTTTTGTGCAGTTTAGCACTCGCTCTATTTTGCGCGTGGCACTGTTTTGTGCAGTTTATCACTCGCGCTATTTTGCGCGTGGCACTGTTTTGTGCAGTTCGCGCTCGCGCTATTTTGCGCGTCGCACTGTTTTGTGCAGTTTATCACTCGCGCTATTTTGCGCGTCGCACTGTTTTGTGCAGTTTATCACTCGCGCTATTTTGTACGTGACACTGTTTGGTGCAGTTAATCAATCGGGCTATTTTTCGCGTCGCACTGTTTTGTGCAGTTGACACTTGCGCGTCGCACTATTTTGTGCAGTTCACGCTTGCACTATTCTGCGCGTCGCACTGTTTTGTGCTGTTTATCACTCGCGCAATTTTGCGCGTCACACTGTTTTGTGGAGTTCACACTCGCGCTATTTTGCGCGTGGCACTGTTTTGTGCAGTTCCCGCTTGCGCTATTTTGCGCGTCGCACTGTTTTGTGCAGTTTATCACTGGCGTTATTTTGCGCGTCGCACTATTTTGTGCAGTTGACACTCGCGCTATTTTGCGCGTCGCACTGTTTTGTGCAGTTCACACTCGCGCTATTTTGCGCGTCGCACTGTTTTGTGCTGTTTATCACTCGCGCAATTTTGCGCGTCGCACTGTTTTGTGCAGTTCACACTCGCGCTATTTTGCGCGTCGCACTGTTTTGTGCAGTTTCACACTCGCGCTATTTTGCGCGTCGCACTGTTTTGTGCAGTTTATCACTCGCGCAATTTTTTTGCGTCGCACTGTTTTGTGCAGTTCCACACTCGCGTAATTTTGCGCGTCGCACTGTTTTGTGCAGTTTATCACTCGCGCTATTTTGCGCTTCGCACTCTTTTGTGCAGTTCACACTCGCGCTATTTTGCGCGTCGCACTGTTTTGTGCAGTTTATCACTCGCGCTATTTTGCGCGTCGCACTATTTTGTGCAGTTCACACTCGCGCTATTTTGCGCATCGCACTGTTTTGTGCAGTTTATCACTCGCGCTATTTTGCGCGTCGCACTATTTTGTGCAGTTGACACTCGCGCTATTTTGCGCGTCGCACTGTTTTGTACAGTTCACACTCGCGCTATTTTGCGCGTCGCACTGTTTTGTGCAGTTCACACTCGCGCTATTTTGCACGTCGCACTGTTTTGTGCAGTTTATCACTCGCGCTATTTTGCGCGTCGCACTGTTTTGTGCAGTTTATCACTCGTGCTATTTTGCGCGTGCACTGTTTTGTGCAGTTCGCGCTCGCGCTATTTTTCGCGTCGCTCTGTTTTTTATCACTCGCGCTATTTTGTGCTTCGCGCTGTTTTGTGCAGTTTATCACTCGCGCTATTTTGCGCGTGGACTGTTTTATGCAGTTCGCCCTCGCGCTATTTTGCGCGTCGCACTGTTTTGTGCAGTTTATCACTCGCGCTATTTTGCGCGTGGCACTGTTTTTTGCAGTTCGCGCTCGTGCTATTTTGCGCGTCGCACTGTTTTGTGCAGTTTATCACTCGCGCTATTTTGCGCGTCGCACTGTTTTGTGCAGTTCCACACTCGCGTAATTTTGCGCGTCGCACTGTTTTGTGCAGTTTATCACTCGCGCTATTTTGCGCGTCGCACTGTTTTGTGCAGTTCACACTCGCGCTATTTTGCGCGTCGCACTGTTTTGTGCCGCTTATCACTCGCGCTATTTTGCGCGTCGCACTGTTTTGTGCAGTTCACACTCGCGCTATTTTGCGCATCACTTGTTTTGTGCAGTTTATCACTCGCGCTATTTTGCGCGTCGCACTGTTTTGTGCAGTTGACACTCGCGCTATTTTGCACGTCGCACTGTTTTGTACAGTTCACACTTGCGCTATTTTGCGCGTCGCACTGTTTTGTACAGTTCACACTCGAGCTATTTTTCGCTTCGCACTGTTTTGTGCAGTTTAGCACTCGCGCCATTTTGCACGTGGCACTATTTTGTGCAGTTTGTCACTCTTGCTATTTTGCGCGTGCACAGTTTTGTGCAGTTCGCGCTCGCGCTATTTTTCGCGTCGCTCTGTTTTGTGGAGTTTATCACTCGCGCTATTTTGTACGTGACACTGTTTGGTGCAGTTAATCAATCGGGCTATTTTTCGCGTCGCACTGTTTTGTGCAGTTGACACTTGCGCGTCGCACTATTTTGTGCAGTTCACGCTTGCACTATTCTGCGCGTCGCACTGTTTTGTGCTGTTTATCACTCGCGCAATTTTGCGCGTCACACTGTTTTGTGGAGTTCACACTCGCGCTATTTTGCGCGTGGCACTGTTTTGTGCAGTTCCCGCTTGCGCTATTTTGCGCGTCGCACTGTTTTGTGCAGTTTATCACTGGCGTTATTTTGCGCGTCGCACTATTTTGTGCAGTTGACACTCGGGCTATTTTGCGCGTCGCACTGTTTTGTACAGTTCACACTCGCGCTATTTTGCGCGTCGCATTGTTTTGTGCTGTTTATCACTCGCGCAATTTTGCGCGTCGCACTGTTTTGTGTAGTTCACACTCCCGCTATTTTGCGCGTGGCACTGTTTTGTGCAATTCGCGGTCGCGTTATTTTGCGCGTCACACTGTTTTGTGCAGCTTATCACTACTGCTATTTTGCGCGTTGCACTGTTTTGTGCAGTTCCCCCTCGCGTAATTGTGCGCGTCGCACTGTTTTGTGCAGTTTATCACTCGCACTATTTTGCGCGTCGCACTATTTTGTGCAGTTCACGCTCGCGCTATTTTGCGCGTCGCACTGTTTTGTGTAGTTTATCACTCGCGCTATTTTGCGCGTCGAACTATTTTGTGCAGTTCACGCTCGCGCTATTTTACGCATCACACTGTTTTGTGCAGTTTATCACTCGCGCTATTTTGCGCGTCGCACTATTTTGTGCAGTTGACACTCGCGCTATTTTGCGCGTCGCACTGTTTTGTACAGTTCACACTTGCGCTATTTTGCGCGTCGCACTGTTTTGTACAGTTCACACTCGAGCTATTTTTCACTTCGCACTGTTTTGTGCAGTTTAGCACTCGCGGTATTTTGCGCGTGGCACTGTTTTGTGCAGTTTATCACTCTTGCTATTTTGCGCGTGGCACTGTTTTGTGCAGTTCGCGCTCGCGCTATTTTTCGCGTCGCTCTGTTTTGTAGAGTTTATCACTCGCGCTATTTTGTGCTTCGCGCTGTTTTGTGCAGTTTATCACTCGCGCTATTTTGCGCGTGGAACTGTTTTATGCAGTTCGCCCTCGCGCTATTTTGCGCGTCGCACTATTTTGTGCAGTTTATCACTCGCGCTATTTTGCGCGTGGCACTGTTTTTTGCAGTTCGCGCTCGTGCTATTTTGCGCGTCGCACTGTTTTGTGCAGCTTATCACTGCTGCTATTTTGCGCGTCGCACTGTTTTGTGCAGTTCCCCCTCACGTAATTGTGCGCGTCGCACTGTTTTGTGCAGTTTATCACTCGCGCTATTTTGCGCGTCGCACTGTTTTGTGCAGTTCACGCTCGCGCTATTTTGCGCGTCGCACTGTTTTGTGCCGCTTATCACTCGCGCTATTTTGCGCGTCGCACTATTTTGTGCAGTTCACACTCGCGCTATTTTGCGCATCACATTGTTTTGTGCAGTTTATCACTCGCGCTATTTTGCGCGTCGCACTGTTTTGTGCAGTTGACACTCGCGCTATTTTGCACGTCGCACTGTTTTGTACAGTTCACACTTGCGCTATTTTGCGCGTCGCACTGTTTTGTACAGTTCACACTCGAGCTATTTTTCGCTTCGCACTGTTTTGTGCAGTTTAGCACTCGCGCCATTTTGCACGTGGCACTATTTTGTGCAGTTTGTCACTCTTGCTATTTTGCGCGTGGCACAGTTTTGTGCAGTTCGCGCTCGCGCTATTTTTCGCGTCGCTCTGTTTTGTGGAGTTTATCACTCGCGCTATTTTGTGCTTCGCGCTGTTTTGTGCAGTTTATCACTCGCGCTATTTTGCGCGTGGCACTGTTTTATGCAGTTCGCGCTCGCGCTATTTTGCGCGTCGCACTGTTTTGTGCAGTTTATCACTCGCGCTATTTTGCGCGTCGCACCATTTTGGGCAGTTTATCACTCGCGCTATTTTGCGCGTCGCACTGTTTTGTGCAGTTGACCCTCGCGCTATTTTGTGTGTCGCACTGTGTTGTGCAGTTTATCACTCGCGCTATTTTGCACGTCGCACTGTCTTGTGCAGTTTATCACTCGCGCTATTTTGTGCTTCGCACTGTTTTGTGCAGTTCACACTCGCGCTATTTTGCGCGTCACACTATTTTGTGCTGTTTATCACTCGCGCTATTTTGCTCATCGCACTGTTTTGTGTTGTTCACACTCGTGCTATTTTGCACGTCGCCTGTTTTTTGCAGTTTATCACTCGCGCTATTTTACGCATCGCACTATTTTGTGCAGTTCACACTTGCGCTAATTTGCGCGTCGCACTGCTTTGTGCAGTTCACATTCGTGCTATTTTGCGTGTCGCACGGTGTGGTGCAGTTTATCACTCGCGCTATTTTGCGCGTTGCACTGTCTCGTGCAGTTTATCACTCGCGCTATTTTGCGCTTCGCACTGTTTTGTGCAGTTCACACTCGCGCTATTTTCCGCGTCACACTGTTTTGTGGAGTTTATCACTCGCGCTATTTTTGGCGTCGCACTGTTTTGTGCAGTTCACACTCGCTCTATTTTGCGCGTGGCACTGTTTTGTGCAGTTTACACTCACGCTATTTTGTGCGTCGCACTGTTTTCTGCAGTACACACTGGCGCTATTTTGCGCGTCGTACTGTATTGTGCAGTTTATCACTCGCGCTGTTTTGCGCGTCGCACTGTTTTGTGCCGTTTATCACTCGCGCTATTTTGCGCGTCGCACCGTTTTGTGCAGTTTCTCACTCTCGCTATTTTGCGCGTCGCACTGTTTTGTGCCGTTCACACTCGCGCTATTTTGCGCGTCGCACTATTTTGTGTAGTTTATCACTCGCACTATTTGGCGCGTCGCACTGTTTTGTGTAGTTCACACTCGTTCTATTTTGTGCGTCGCACTGTTTTTAGCAGTTTATCACTCGCGCTAATTTGCGCATCGCACTGTTTTGTGTAGTTCACACTTGCGCTATTTTGCGCGTCGCACTGTTTTGTGCATTTCGCATTCGCGCTATTTTGCACGTCGCACGGTGTTGTGCAGTTTAACACTCGCGTTTTTTTGCGCGTCGCACTGTCTCGTGCAGTTTATCACTCGTGCTATTTTGCACTTCGCACTGTTTTGTGCAGTTCACACTCGAGCTATTTTGCGCGTTGCACTGTTTTGTGGAGTGTATCACTCGCGCTATTTTTGGCGTCGCACTGTTTTGTGCAGACACTCGCTCTATTTTGCGCGTCGCACTGTTTTGTGCAGTTCACACTGGCGTTATTTTGCACGTCGCACTGTTTTGTGCAGTTGAAACTCGTGCTATTTTGCGCGTCGCACTGTTTTGTGCAGTTTGCACACCCGCTATTTTGCACGTCGCACAATATTGTGCGGTTCACACTCGCTATTTTGCGCGTCGCACTGTTTTGTGCCGTTCACACTGGCGCTATTTTTCGCGTCCCACTGTTTTGGCGATTTATCACTCACGCTATTTTGCGCGTCGCACTGCTTTGTGCAGTTTATCACTCACGCTATTTTGCGTCTCGAACCGTTTTTTGCAGTTCACACTCGCGCTATTTTGCGCGTCGCACTGTTTTCTGCTGTTTATCACTCGCGCTATTTTGTGTATTGAACAGTTTTTTGCAGTTTATCACTCGCGCTATTTTTCGCGTCGCACTGTTTTGTGCAGTTTACACTCGCGCTATTTTGCGCGTCGCACTGTTTTCTGCAGTTTATCACCAGCGCTATTTTGCGCGTCGCACTTTTTTCTACAGTTTATCACTCGCGCTATTTTGCGCGTCGCACCGTTTTGAGCAGTTCATACTCACGCTATTTTGCGTGTCGCACTTTTTTGTGCAATTTATCACTCGCGCTATTTTGCGCGTTGCACTTTTTTTTGCAATTTATCACTCGCGCTATTTTCCGCGTCGCATTGTTTTGTGCAGTTTACACTCGCGCTATTTTGCACGTCGCACTGTTTTGTGCGCGTCGCACTGTTTTGTGTAGTTCACGCTCGCACTATTTTGTGCGTCGCACTGTTTTTAGCAGTTTATCACTTGTGCTATTTTGCGCGTCGCACTGTTTTGTGCAATTTATCACTCGCGCTATTTTGCGCGTTGCATTGTTTTGTGCAGTTCACACTCGCGCTATTTTGCGCGTCGCACTGTTTTGTGCAGTTTATCACTCGCGATATTTTGCGCGTCGTACTGTTTTGTGCAGTTTGCACACCCGCTATTTCGCGCGTCAAACTGTTTTGCGCGGTTTCTCACTTGCGCTATTTTGCGCGTCGCACTGTTTTGTGCAGTTCACACTCGCGCTATTTTGCGAATTTTGCACGTCGCACTATTTTCTGCAGTTTATCACTCGAGCTATTTTGCGCGTCGCACTGTTTTGTGAAGTTCACACTAACGCTATTTTGCGCGTCGCACTGTTTTGTGCAGTTTATCACTCGTGCTATTTTTGCGCGTTGCGCTATTTTTTGCAGTTTATCACCCGCGCAATTTTCCACGTCGCACTGTTTTCTGCAGTTTATCACTCGCGCTATTTTGCGCGTCGCACTGTTTTGTGCAGTTCACACTCGCGCTATTTTGCGCGTCGCACTGTTTTGTGCAGTTTATCACTCGCGCTATTTTGCACGTCGCACTGTTTTGTGCAGTTGACACTCGCGCTATTTTGCGCGTCGCACTGTTTTGTGCAGTTCACATTCGCGCTATTTTGCGCGTCGCACTATTTTGTGCAGTTTATCACTCGCGCTATTTTGCGCGTCGCACTGTCTTGTGCAGTTTATCACCCGCGCTATTTTGGGCTTCGCACTGTCTTGCGCAGTTTATCACTCGCGCTATTTTGCGCGTCGCACTGTCTTGTGCTGTTTCACACTCGCGCTATTTTGCGCGTCGCACTGTCTTGTGCAGTTTATCACTCGCGCTATTTTGGGCTTCGCACTGTTTTGTGCAGTTCACACTCGCGCTATTTTGCGCGTCGCACTGTTTTGTGTAGTTTATCACTCGCGCTATTTTGGGGGTCGCACTATTTTGTGCAGTTCACACTCGCTCTATTTTGCGCGTTGCACTGTTTTGTGCAGTTTACACTCGCGCTATTTTGTGCGTCGCACTGTTTTGTGCAGTTCACACTGGCGCTATTTTGCGCGTCGCACTGTTTTGTGCAGTTGAAACTCGCGTTATTTTGCGCGTCGCACTGTTTTGTGCAGCATATACTCGTGTTATTCTGCGCGTCGCACTGTTTTGTGCAGTTTGCACACCTGCTATTTTGCACGTCGCATTTTATTGTGTGGTTCACACTTGCGCTATTTTGCGCATCGCACTGTTTTCTGTCGTTTATCACTCGCACGATTTTGCGCGTCGCACCGTTTTGTGCGGTTTCTGACTCGCGCTATTTTGCGCGTCGCACTGTTTTGTGCCGTTTACAATTGCGCTATTCTGCGCGTCGCACTGTTTTGTGCAGTTTATCACTCACGCTATTTTGCGCGTTGCACTATTTTTTGCAGTTTATCACTTGCGTTATTTTTCGCATCGCACGGTTTTGTGCAGTTTACACTCGCGCTATTTTACGCGTCGCACTGTTTTGTGCAGTTCACACTCGCGCTCTTTTGCGGATTGCACTATTTTGTCCAGTTTATCACTCGCGCTATTTTGCGCGTCGCATTCTTTTGTGCAGTATACACAAACGCTATTTTGCACGTCGCATTGTTTTGCGCAGTTCACACTAGCGCTATTTTGCGCGTCGCACTATTTTGTGTAGTTTATCACTCGCAATATTTTGCGCGTCGCACTGTTTTGTGCAGTTGACACTCGCGCTATTTTGCGCGTCGCACTGTTTTGTGCACTTCACACTCGCGCTATTTTGCGCGTCGCACGGTTTTCTGTAGTTCACACTCGTGCTATTTTGCGCGTCGCACTATTTTTTGCAGTTTATCACTCGCGCTATTTTGCGCATCGCACTGTTTTGTGCAGTTCACACTTGCGCTATTTTGCGTGTCGCACTGTTTTGTGCAGTTCACATTCGCGCTATTTTGCGCGTCGCACGGTGTTGTGCAGTTTATCACTCGCGCTATTTTGAGCGTCGGACTGTTTTGTGCAGTTTGCACACCCGCTATTTTGCACGTCGCACTGTATTGTGCAGTTCATACTCGCGCTATTTTGCGCGTCGCACTGTTTTGTGCCGTTCACACTCGCGCTATTTTTCGCGTCGCACTGTTTTGGCGGTTTATCACTCGCGCTATTTTGCGCGTCGCACTGCTTTGTACAGTTTATCACTCACGCTATTTTGCGTTTCGAACCGTTTTTTGCAGTTCACACTCGCGCTATTTTGCGCGTCGCACGGTTTTCTGCTGTTTATCACTCACGCTATTTTGTGTGTTGCACAGTTTTTTGCAGTTTATCACTCACGCTATTTTTCGCGTCGCACTGTTTTGTGCAGTTTACACTCGCGCTATTTTGCGCGTCGCACTGTTTTCTGCAGTTTATCACTAGCGCTATTTTGCGCGTCGCACTGTTTTCTACAGTTTATCACTCGCACTATTTTGCGCGTCGCACCGTTTTGAGCAGTTCATACTCACGCTATTTTGCGCGTCGCACTTTTTTGTGCAATTTATCACTCGCGCTATTTTGCGCGTTGCACTATTTTTTGCACTTTATCACTCGCGCTATTTTCCGCGTCGCATTGTTTTGTGCAGTTTACACTCGCGCTATTTTGCGCGTCGCACTGTTTTGTGCAGTTGACACTCGCGCTATATTGCGCGTCGCACTGCTTTGTGCAGTTTATCACTCGCGCTATTTTGCGCGTCGCATTGTTTTGTGCAGTATACACACGCTATTTTGCACGTCGCACTGTTTTGTGCGCGTCGCACTGTTTTGTGTAGTTCACGCTCGCACTATTTTGTGCGTCGCACTGTTTTTAGCAGTTTATCACTTGTGCTATTTTGCGCGTCGCACTGTTTTGTGCAACTTATCACTCGCGCTATTTTGCGCGTCGCATTGTTTTGTGCAGTTCACACTCGCGCTATTTTGCGCGTCGCACTGTTTTGTGCAGTTTATCACTCGCGATATTTTGCGCGTCGTACTGTTTTGTGCAGTTTGCACACCCGCTACTTCGCGCGTCGCACTGTTTTTTGCGGTTTCTCACTTGCGCTATTTTGCGCGTCGCACTGTTTTGTGCAGTTCACACTCGCGCTATTTTGCGAATTTTGCACGTCGCACTATTTTCTGCAGTTTATCACTCGAGCTATTTTGCGCGTCGCACTGTTTTGTGAAGTTCACACTAACGCTATTTTGCGCGTCGCACTGTTTTGTGCAGTTTATCACTCGTGCTATTTTTGCGCGTTGCGCTATTTTTTGCAGTTTATCACCCGCGCAATTTTCCACATCGCACTGTTTTCTGCAGTTTATCACTCGCGCTATTTTGCGCGTCGCACTGTTTTGTGCAGTTCACACTCGCGCTATTATGCGCGTCGCACTGTTTTGTGCAGTTTATCACTCGCGCTATCTTGCACGTCGCACTATTTTGTGCAGTTGACACTCGCGCTATTTTGCGCGTCGCACTGTGTTGTGCAGTTCACATTCGCGCTATTTTGCGCGTCGCACTATCTTGTGCAGTTTATCACTCGCGCTATTTTGCGCGTCGCACTGTCTTGTGCAGTTTATCACTCATGCTATTTTGGGCTTCGCACTGTCTTGTGCAGTTTATCACTCGCGCTATTTGGCGCGTCGCATTGTCTTGTGCTGTTTCACACTCGCGCTACTTTGCGTGTCGCACTGTCTTGTGCAGTTTATCACTCGCACTATTTTGGGCTTCGCACTGTTTTGTGCAGTTCACACTCGCGCTATTTTGCGCGTCGCACTGTTTTGTGTAGTTTATCACTCGCACTATTTTGTGCAGTTCACACTCGCTCTATTTTGCGCGTTGCACTGTTTTGTATAGTTTGCACTCGCGCTATTTTGTGCGTCGCACTTTTGTACAGTTCACACTGGCGCTATTTTGCGCGTCGCACTATTTTGTGCAGTTGAAACTCTCGTTATTTTACGCGTCGCACTGTTTTGTGCAGTATATACTCGTGCCATTCGGCGCGTCGCACTGTTTTGTGTAGTTTGCACACCTGCTATTTTGCACGTCGCATTTTATTGTGTGGTTCACACTCGCGCTATTTTGCGCATCGCACTGTTTTCTGTCGTTTATCACTCGCGCTATTTTGCGCGTCGCACTGTTTTGTGCCGTTTTTAACTCGCGCTATTTTGCGCGTCGCACTGTTTTGTGCCGTTCACAATCGCGCTACTCTCCGCGTCGCACTGTTTTGTGCAGTTTATCACTCACGCTATTTTGCGCGTTGCACTATTTTTGCAGTTTATCACTTGCGTTATTTTTCGCATCGCACGGTTTTGTTGCATTACACTCGCGCTATTTTGCGCGTCGCACTGTTTTGTGCAGTTCACACTCGCGCTCTTTTGCGGATTGCACTATTTTGTGCAGTTTATCACTCGCGCTATTTTGCGCGTCGCATTCTTTTGTGCAGTATACAACAAACACTATTTTGCACGTCGCATTGTTTTGTGCAGTTCACACTAGCGCTATTTTGCGCGTCGCACTATTTTGTGCAGTTTATCACTCGCAATATTTTGCGCGTCACATTTTTGTGCAGTTGACACTCGCGCTATTTTGCACGTCGCACTGTTTTGTGCAGTTCACACTCGCGCTTTTTTGCGCGTAGCACTGTTTTGTGGAGTTCACACTCGTGCTATTTTGCGCGTCGCACTGTTTTTTGCAGTTTATCACTCGCGCTATTTTGCGCATCGCACTGTTTTGTGTAGTTCACACTTGCGCTATTTTGCGTGTCGCACTGTTTTGTGCAGTTCACAGTCGCGCGATTTTGCGCGTCGCACGGTGTTGTGCAGTTTATCACGCGCGCTATTTTGCGCGTCGCACTGTTTTGTGCAGTTTGCACACCCGCTATTTTGCACGTCGCACTGTATTGTGCGGTTGACACTCGCGCTATTTTGCGCATCGCACTGTATTGTGCGGTTGTCACTCGCGCTATTTTGCGCGTAGCACTGTTTTGTGTAGTTCACACTCGTGCTATTTTGCGCGTCGCACTATTTTTGCAGTTTATCACTCGCGTTATTTTGCGCATCGCACTGTTTTGTGCAGTTCACACTTCGCTATTTTGCGTGTCGCACTGTTTTGTGCAGTTCACAGTTGCGCTATTTTGCGCGTCGCACGGTGTTGTGCAGTTTATCATGCGCGCTATTTTGCGCGTCGCACTGTTTTGTGCAGTTTGCACACCCGCTATTTTGCACGTCGCACTGTATTGTGCGGTTGACACTCGCGCTATTTTGCGCGTCGCACTGTTTTGTGCAGTTTATCACTCGCGCTATTTTTCACGTCGCGCTGTTTTGTGCAGTTGACACTAGCGCTATTTTGCGCGTCGCACTGTTTTGTGCAGTTTATCACTCGTGCTATTTTTGCGCGTTGCGCTATTTTTTGCAGTTTATTCACCCGCGCAATTTTCCACATCGCACTGTTTTCTGCAGTTTATCACTCGCGCTATTTTGCGCGTCGCACTGTTTTGTGCAGTTCACACTCGCGCTATTTTGCGCGTCGCACTGTTTTGTGCAGTTTATCACTCGCGCTATCTTGCACGTCGCACTATTTTGTGCAGTTGACACTTGCGCTATTTTGCGCGTCGCACTGTTTTGTGCAGTTCACACTCGCGCTATTTTGCGCGTCGCACTATTTTGTGCAGTTTATCACTCGCGCTATTTTGCGCGTCGCCTGTTTTGTGCAGTTTATCACTCATGCTATTTTGGGCTTCGCACTGTCTTGTGCAGTTTATCACTCGCGCTATTTTGCGCGTCGCATTGTCTTTGCTGTTTCACACTCGCGCTACTTTGCGTGTCGCACTGTCTTGTGCAGTTTATCACTCGCGCTATCTTGGGCTTCGCACTGTTTTGTGCAGTTCACACTCGCGCTATTTTGCGCGTCGCACTGTTTTGTGTAGTTTATCACTCGCACTATTTTGTGCAGTTCACACTCGCTCTATTTTGCGCGTTGCACTGTTTTGTACAGTTTGCACTCACGCTATTTTGTGCGTCGCACTGTTTTGTACAGTTCACACTGGCGCTATTTTGCGCGTCGCACTATTTTGTGCAGTTGAAACTCTCGTTATTTTACGCGTCGCACTGTTTTGTGCAGTATATACTCGTGCCATTCGGCGCGTCGCACTGTTTTGTGTAGTTTGCACACCTGCTATTTTGCACGTCGCATTTTATTGTGTGGTTCACACTCGCGCTATTTTGCGCATCGCACTGTTTTCTGTCGTTTATCACTCGCGCTATTTTGCGCGTCGCACTGTTTTGTGCCGTTTTTAACTCGCGCTATTTTGCGCGTCGCACTGTTTTGTGCCGTTCACAATCGCGCTACTCTCCGCGTCGCACTGTTTTGTGCAGTTTATCACTCACGCTATTTTGCGCGTTGCACTATTTTTTGCAGTTTATCACTTGCGTTATTTTTCGCATCGCACGGTTTTGTGCAGTTTACACTCGCGCTATTTTGCGCGTCGCACTGTTTTGTGCAGTTCACACTCGCGCTCTTTTGCGGATTGCACTATTTTGTGCAGTTTATCACTCGCGCTATTTTGCGCGTCGCATTCTTTTGTGCAGTATACACAAACACTATTTTGCACGTCGCATTGTTTTGTGCAGTTCACACTAGCGCTATTTTGCGCGTCGCACTATTTTGTGCAGTTTATCACTCGCAATATTTTGCGCGTCACACTGTTTTGTGCAGTTGACACTCGCACTATTTTGCACGTCGCACTGTTTTGTGCAGTTCACACTCGCGCTTTTTTGCGCATAGCACTGTTTTGTGGAGTTCACACTCGTGCTATTTTGCGCGTCGCACTGTTTTTTGCAGTTTATCACTCGCGCTATTTTGCGCATCGCACTGTTTTGTGCAGTTCACACTTGCGCTATTTTGCGTGTCGCATTGTTTTGTGCAGTTCACAGTCGCGCGATTTTGCGCGTCGCACGGTGTTGTGCAGTTTATCACGCGCGCTATTTTGCGCGTCGCACTGTTTTGTGCAGTTTGCACACCGCTATTTTGCACGTCGCACTGTATTGTGCGGTTGACACTCGCCTATTTTGCGCATCGCACTGTATTGTGCGGTTGTCACTCGCGCTATTTTGCGCGTAGCACTGTTTTGTGTAGTTCACACTCGTGCTATTTTGCGCGTCGCACTGTTTTTTGCAGTTTATCACTCGCGTTATTTTGCGCATCGCACTGTTTTGTGCAGTTCACACTTGCGCTATTTTGCGTGTCGCACTGTTTTGTGCAGTTCACAGTCGCGCTATTTTGCGCGTCGCACGGTGTTGTGCAGTTTATCATGCGCGCTATTTTGCGCGTCGCACTGTTTTGTGCAGTTTGCACACCCGCTATTTTGCACGTCGCACTGTATTGTGCGGTTGACACTCGCGCTATTTTGCGCGTCGCACTGTTTTGTGCCGTTTATCACTCGCGCTATTTTGCGCGTCGCACCCTTTTGTGCAGTTTCTCACTCTCGCTATTTTGCGCGTCGCACTAGTTTGTGCCGTTCACACTCGCGCTATTTTGCGCGTCGCACTATTTTGTGCAGTTTATCACTTACGCTATTTTGCGCGTCGCACTATTTTTTGCAGTTTATCACTCGCGCTATTTTGCGAATCGTACTATTTTGTGCAGTTCACACTTGCACTATTTTGCGCGCCGCACTGTTTTGCGCAGTTCACATTCACGCTATTTTGCGCGTCGCACGGTGTTGTGCAGTTTATCACTCGCGCTATTTTGCGCGTCGCACTGTCTCGTGCAGTTTATCACTCGCGATATTTTGCGCGTCGTACTGTTTTATGGAGTTTATCACTCGCGCTATTTTTGGCGTTGCACTGTTTTGTGCAGTTCACACTCGCGATATTTTGCGCGTCGCACTGTTTTGTGCAGTTTACACTCGCACTATTTTGTGCGTCGCACTGTTTTGTGCAGTTCACACTAGCGCTATTTTGCGCGTCGCACTATTTTGTGCAGTTGAAACTCGCGCTATTTTGCGCGTCGCACTGTTTTGTGCAGTTTATCAGTCGCGCTATTTTGCGCGTCGCACTGTTTTGTGCAGTTTGGACCCCTGCTATTTTGCACGTCGCACTATATTGTGCGGTTCACACTCGCGCTATTTTTCGCGTCGCACTGTTTTGTGCAGTTTATCACTCGCGCTATTTTGCGCGTCTCACCGTTTTGTGCAGTTTCTCACTCTCGCTATTTTGCGCGTCGCACTGTTTTGTGCCGTTCACACTCGTACTATTTTTCGCGTCGCACTGTATTGTGCGGTTTATCACTCGCGCTATTTTTGCGCGTCGCACTACTTTGTGCAGTTTATCACTCACGCTATTTTGCGTGTCGCACCGTTTTGTGCAGTTCACACTCGCGCTATTTTGCGCGTCGCACTTTTTTCTGCTGTTTATCACTCGTGCTATTTTGTGTGTGGCACAGTTTTTTACAGTTTATCACTCACGCTATTTTTCGCGTCGCACTGTTTTGTGCAGTTTACAGTCGCGCTATTTTGCGCGTCGCACTGTTTTCTGCAGTTTATCACTCGCGCTATTTTGCGCGTCGCACTATTTTCTGCAATCTATCACTCGCGCTATTTTGCGCGTCGCACCGTTTTGTGCAGTTCACACTCACGTTATTTTGCGCGTCGCACTGTTTTGTGCAATTTATCACTCGCGCTATTTTGCGCGTTGCACTATTTTTTGCACTTTATCACTCACGCTATTTTCCGCATCGCACTGTTTTGTGCAGTTTACACTCGCGCAATTTTGCACGTCGCACTGTGTTGTGCAGTTGACACTAGCGCTATATTGCTCGTCACACTGTTTTGTGCAGTTTATCACTCGCGCTATTTTGCGCGTCGCATTGTTTTGTGCAGTATACAGACGCGATATTTTGCACGTCGCACTGTTTTGTGCGCGTTGCACTGTTTTGTGTAGTTCACGCTTGCACTATTTTGCGCGTCGCACTGTTTTTTGCAGTTTATCACTTGTGCTATTTTGCGCGTCGCACTGTTTTGTGCAATTTATCACTCGCGCTATTTTGCGCCTCGCACAGTTTTGTGCAGTTTATCACTCGCGATATTTTGCGTGTCGTACTGTTTTGTGCAGTTTGCACACCCGCTATTTCGCGCGTCGCACTGTTTTGCGCGGTTTCTCACTTGCGCTATTTTGCACGTCGCACTGTTTTGTGCAGTTCACACTCATGTTATTTTGCGAATTTTGCACGTCGCACTGTTTTCTGCAGTTTATCACTCGAGCTATTTTCCGCGTCGCACTGTTTTGTGAAGTTCACACCCGCGCTATTTTGCGCGTCGCACTGTTTTGTGCAGTTTATCACTCGCGCTATTTTTGCGCGTTGCACTATTTTTTGCAGTTTATCACCAGCGCAATTTTCCACGTCGCGCTGTTTTCTGCAGTTTATCACTCGCGCTATTTTGCGCGTCGCACTGTTTTCTGCCGTTCACACTCGCGCTATTCTGCGCATCGCACTGTTTTGTGCAGTTGACACTCGCGCTATTTTGCATGTCGCACTGTTTTGTGCAGTTCACATTCGCACTATTTTGCGCGTCACACTGTGTTGTGCAGTTTATCACTCGCGCTATTTTGCGCGTCGCACTGTCTTGTGCAGTTTATCACTCGCGCAATTTTGTGCTTCGCACTGTTTTGTGCAGTTGATAATCGCGCTATTTTGCGCGTCGCACAGTTTTGTGTAGTTTATCACTCGCGCTATTTTAGACGTCGCACTATTTTGGGCAGTTCACACTCGCTCTATTTTGCGCATCACACTATTTTATGCAGTTTATCACTCGCGCTATTTTGCGCGTCGCACTATTTTGTGCAGTTGACACTTGCTCTATTTTGCGCGTCGCACTGTGTTGTGCAGTTCACATTCGCGCTATTTTGCGCGTCGCACTGTCTTGTGCAGTTTATCACTCGCGCTATTTTGCGTGTCGCACTGTCTTATGCAGTTTATCACTCGCGCTATTTTGTGCTTCGCACTGTTGTGTGCAGTTCACACTCGCGCTATTTTGCGCGTCGCACTGTTTTGTGTAGTTTATCACTCGCGCTATTTTGGGCATCGCACTATTTTGTGCAGTTCACACTCGCTCTATTTTGCGCGTCGCACTGTTTTGTGCAGTTTACACTCGCGCTATTTTGTGCGTCGCACTGTTTTGTGCAGTTCACACTGGCGCTATTTTGCGCGTCGTACTGTTTTGTGCAGTTTATCACTCGCTCTATTTTGCGGCTCGCACTGTTTTGTGCAGTTTGCACACCTACTACTTTGCACGTCGCATTTTATTGTGTGGTTCAAACTCGTGCTATTCTGCGCATCGCACTGTTTTCTGCCGTTTATCACTCGCGCTATTTTGCGCGTCGCACCGTTTTGTGCGGTTTCTGAGTCGCGCTATTTTGCGCGTCGCACTGTTTTGTGCCGTTCACAATCGCGCTATTCTGCGCGTCGCACTGTTCTGTGCAGTTTATCACTCACGCTATTTTGCGCGTTGCACTATTTTTTGCAGTTTATCACTTGCGTTATTTTTCGCATCGCACGGTTTTGTGCAGTTTACACTCGCGCTATTTTGCGCGTCGCACTGTTTTGTGCAGTTCACACTCGCGCTCTTTTGCGGATTGCACTATTTTGTGTAGTTTATCACTCGCGCTATTTTGCGCGTCGCATTGTTTTGTGCAGTATACACAAACGCTATTTTGCACGTCGCACTGTTTTGTGCAGTTCACACTAGCGCTATTTTGCGCGTCGCACTATTTTGTGCAGTTTATCACTCGCAATATTTTGCACGTCGCACTGTTTTGTGCAGTTGACACTCGCGCTATTTTGCGCGTCGCACTGTTTTGTGCAGTATATCACTCGCGCTATTTTGCGCGTCGCACTGTTTTATGTAGTTCACACTCGTGCTATTTTGCGTGTCGCACTGTTTTTTGCAGTTTATCACTCGCGCTATTTTGCGCATCGCACTGTTTTGTGCAGTTCACACTGGTGCTATTTTGCGCGTCGCACTGTTTTGTGCAGTTCACATTCGCGCTATTTTGCGCGTCGCACGGTGTTGTGCAGTTTATCACTCGCGCTATTTTGCACGTCGCACTGTTTTGTGTAGTTTGCACACCCGCTATTTTGCACGTCGCACTGTATTGTGCAATTTACACTCGCGCTATTTTGCGCGTCGCACTGTTTTGTGCCGTTTATCACTCGCGCTATTTTATGCGTCGCACCCTTTTGTGCAGTTTCTCACTCTCGCTATTTTGCGCGTCGCACTAGTTTGTGCCGTTCGCACTCGCGCTATTTTGCGCGTCTTACTATTTTGTGCAGTTTATCACTCGCGCTATTTTGCGCGTCGCACTGTTTTGTGTAGTTCACACTCGTGCTATTTTGCGCGTCGCACTGTTTTTTGCAGTTTATCACTCGTGCTATTTTGCGCATCGCACTGTTTTGTGCAGTTCACACTTACGCTATTTTGCGCGCCGCACTGTTTTGTGCAGTTCATATTCACGCTATTTTGCGCGTCGCACGGTGTTGTGCAGTTTATCACTGGCGCTATTTTGCGCGTTGCACTGTCTCGTGCAGTTTATCACTCGCGCTATTTTGCGCTTCGCACTATTTTGTGCAGTTCACACGCACTATTTTGCGCGTCGCACTGTTTTGTGGAGTTTATCACTCGCGCTATTTTTGGCGTTGCACTGTTTTGTGCAGTTCACACTCGCTCTATTTTGCGCGTCGCACTGTTTTGTGTAGTTTACACTCGCGCTATTTTGTGCGTCACACTGTTTTGTGCAGTTCACACTGGCGCTATTTTGCGCGTCGCACTATTTTGTGCAGTTGAAACTCGCGCTATTTTGCGCGTCGCATTGTTTTGTGCAGTTTGCACGCCCGCTATTTTGCACGTCGCACTATATTGTGCGGTTCACACTCGCGCTATTTTTCGCGTCGCACTGTTTTGTGCAGTTTATCACTCGCGCTATTTTGCGCGTCTCACCGTTTTGTGCAGTTTCTCACTCTCGCTATTTTGCGCGTCGCACTGTTTTGTGCCGTTCACACTCGCACTATTTTTCGCGTCGCACTGTATTGTGCGGTTTATCACTCGCGCTATTTTGCGCGTCGCACTACTTTGTGCAGTTTATCACTCATGCTATTTTGCGTTTCGCACCGTTTTGTGCAGTTCACACTCGCGCTATTTTGCGCGTCGCACTTTTTTCTGCTGTTTATCACTCGCGCTATTTTGTGTGTTGCACAGTGTTTTTACAGTTTATCACTCGCGCTCTTTTTCGCGTCGCACTGTTTTGTGCAGTTTACACTCGCGCTATTTTGCGCGTCGCATGTTTTCTGCTGTTTATCACTCGTGCTATTTTGCGCGTCGCACTATTTTCTGCAGTTTATCACTCGCGTATTTTGCGCGTCGCACCGTTTTGTGCAGTTCACACTCACGCTATTTTGCACGTTGCACTGTTTTGTGCAATTTATCACTAGTGCTATTTTGCGCGTTGCACTATTTTTTGCACTTTAACACTCGCGCTATTTTCCGCGTCGCACTGTTTTGTGCAGTTTACACTCGCACTATTTTGCGCGTCGCACTGTTTTGTGCAGTTGACACTCGCGCTATATTGCTCGTCGCACTGTTTTGTGCAGTTGACACTCGCGCTATATTGCTCGTCGCACTGTTTTGTGCAGTTTATCACTCGCGCTATTTTGCGCGTAGCATTGTTTTGTGCAGTATACACACGCGCTATTTTGCACGTCGCACTGTTTTGTGCGCGTCGCACTATTTTGTGTAGTTCACGCTCGCACTATTTTGCGCGTCGCACTGTTTTTTGCAGTTTATCACTGGTGCTATTTTGCGCGTCGCACTGTTTTGTGCAATTTATCACTCGTGCTATTTTGCGCGTCGCACTGTTTTGTGCAATTTATCACTCGTGCTATTTTGCGCGTCGCACTGTTTTGTGCAGTTTATCACTTACGATATTTTGCGCATCTTACTGTTTTGTGCAGTTTGCACACCCGCTATTTCGCGCGTCGCACTGTTTTGCGCGGTTTCTCACTTGCGCTATATTGCGCGTCGCACTGTTTTGTACAGTTCACACTCGCGCTATTTTGCGAATTTTGCACGTCGCATTGTTTTCTGCAGTTTATCACTCGCGCTATTTTGCGCGTCGCACTGTTTTGTGAAGTTCACACTCGCGCTATTTTGCGCGTCGCACTGTTTTGTGCAGTTTATCACTCGCGCTATTTTGCGCGTCGCACAGTTTTGTGCAGTTCACACTCGCGCTATTTTGCGCATCGCACTGTTTTGTGCAGTTTATCACTCGCGCTATTTTACGCGTCGCACTGTTTTGTGCAGTTGACACTCGCGCTATTTTGCGCGTCGCACTGTTTTGTGCAGTTCACACTCGCGCTATTTTGCGCCTCGCACTGTGTTGTGCAGTTTAGCACTCGCGCTATTTTGTGCGTCGCACTGTCTTGTGCAGTTTATCCATCGCGCTATTTTGTGCTTCGCACTGTTTTGTGCAGTGGACAATCGCGCTATTTTGCGCGTCGTACTGTTTTGTGCAGTTTATCACTCGCGCTATTTTGGGCGTCGCACTATTTTGTGCAGTTCACACTCGCTCTATTTTGCGCGTCGCACTGTTTTGTGCAGTGCACACTGGTGCTATTTTCGCGTCACGCTGTTTTGTGCAGTTTATCACTCGCGCTATTTTGCGCGTCGCACTGTTTTCTACAGTTTATGACTCGCGCAATTTTGCGCGTTGCACTATTTTGTGCAGCTAATCACTCGTGCTATTTTGCGCGTTGCACTGATTTGTGCAGTTTACACTCGCTATTTTGCGCGTCGCACTGTTTTGTGCAGTTTACACTCGTGCTATTTTGCGCGTCCCACTGTTTTGTACATTTGAAACTCGGGCTATTTTGCGCGTTGCACTGTTTTGTGCTGTTTATCACTCGTGCTACTTTGCGCGTCGCACTGTTTTGTCCAGTTTATAACTCCCGCTATTTTGCGCCCTGTACTATTTTGCGCAGTTTACACTCGCGCTATTTTGCGCGTCGCACTGTTTTGTGCAGTTCACACTCGCGCTATTTTGCACGTCGCACTGCTTTGTGCAACTTATCACTCGCGCTATTTTTGCGCGTTGCACTATTTTTTGCATTTTATCACCCGCGCTATTTTCCACGTCGCACTGTTTTGTGCAGTTTATCACTCGCGCTATTTTGCGTGTGGCACTGTTTTGTGCAGTTCACACTCGCGCTATTTTGCGCGTCGCACTGTTTTGTGCAGTTTATCACTCGCGCTATTTTGCGCGTCGCACTGTTTTGTGCAGTATACACATGCGCTATTTTGCACGTCACACTGTTTTCTGCGGTTCACACTCGCGCTATTTTGCGCGACGCACGGTTTTGTGCAGTTTATCACTCGCGCTATTTTGCGCGTCGCACTGTTTTGTGCAGTTTGCCCAACCGCTATTTCGCGCGTCGCACCGTTTTGTGCGGTTCACACTCACGCTATTTTGCGTGTCGCACTATTTTGCGCGGTTTCTCACTCGCGCTATTTTGCACGTTGCACTGTTTTGTGCAGTTCACACTTGCGCTATTTTGCGAATTTTGCACGTCGCACTATTTTGTGCAGTTTATCACTCGCGCAATTTTGCGCGTCGCACTGCTTTGTGCAGTTTATCACTCGCGCCATTTTTGCGCGTTGCACTATTTTTTGCATTTTATCACCCGGGCTATTTTTCGCGTCGCACTGTTTTCTGTAGTTTACACTCGAGCTATTTTGCGCGTCGTACTGTTTTCTGCAGTTGACACTCGCGCTATTTTGCGCGTCGCACTGTTTTGTGCAGTTTATCACTCGCGCTATTTTGCGCGTCGCACTGTTTTTTGCAGTATACAAACGCGTTATTTTGCACGTCGCACTGTTTTGTGCGGTTCACACTAGTGCTATTTTGCGCGTCGCACTATTTGTGCAGTTTATCACTCACGCTATTTTGCGCGTCGCACTGTGTTGTGTAGTTCACACTCGCGCTATTTTGCACGTCGCACTGTTTTTTGCAGTTTATGACTCGCGCTATTTTTCGCGTCGCACTATTTTGTGCACTTCACACTCGCGCTATTTTGCGCGTCACACTGTTTGGTGCAGTTCACACTCGCGCTATTTTGCGCGTCGCACTGTGTTGTGCAGTTTATCACTCGCGCTATTTTGTGTGTCGCACTGTCGTGTGCAGTTTATCACTCGCACTATTTTGCGGTTCGCACTGTTTTGTGCAGTTCACACTCGCGCTATTTTGTGCATCGCACTGTTTTGTGCAAATCACACTCGCTGTATTTTGCGCGTCTAACGGTTTTATGCAGTTTATCACTCGCATTATTTTGCGCGCCGCACTGTTTTGTGCATTTTGCACATGCGCTATTTTGCGCGTGTCACTGTTTTGTGCAGTTTCCACTCACGCTATTTTGCGCGTCGCAGTGTTTTGTGCAGTTTATCAATCGCGATATTTTGCGCATCGCACTGTTTTCTGCAGTTTATCACTCGTGCTATTTTCCCCGTTGCAATGTTTTGTCCAATTTTTAACTCCCACTATTTTGCACCACGCACTATTTTGTGCAGTATACACTCGCGCAACTTTGCGCGTCGTACTGTTTTGTGCAGTTTATCACTCGCGCTATTTTGCGCGTCGCACTGTTTTGGGCAGTTTATCACTCCCGCTATTTTGCGCTTCGCACTGTGTTGTGTAGTTCACACTAGCGCTATTTTGCGCGTCGCACTGTTTTTTGCAGTTTATCACTCGCGCTATTTTGTGGGCCGCACTGTTTTTTACAGTTTATCACACACGCTATTTTATGGGTCGCACTGTTTTTTGCCGTTTATCGCTCGTGCTATTTTGTGCGTCGCACTGTTTTGTGCAGTTCACACTCGCGGCATTTTCCGCGTCGCACTATTTGGTGCAGTTCACACTCGCGCTATTTTGCGCGTCGCACTGTGTTATGCAGTTTATCACTCGTGCTATTTTGCGCATCTGCAGTTTATCACTCGCACTATTTTGTGCTTCGCACTGTTTTTTGCAGTTCACACTCGCGCTATTTTGCGCGTCGCACTGTTTTGTGCAGGTTATCACTCGCGCTATTTTGCGCGTCGCACTGTTTTGTGCAAATCACACTCGCGCTATTTTGCGCGTCGCACTGTTTTGTGCAGTTTATCACTCACGCTATTTTGCGCGTCGCACTATTTTCTGCAGTTTATCACTCGTGCTATTTTGCGCGTCGCAATGTTTTGTCCAGTTTATAACTCCTGCTATTTTGCGCCTCGCACTATTTTGTGCAGTTTACACTCGCGCAACTTTGTGCGTCGCACTATTTTCTGCAGTTTATCACACGCGCTGTTTTGCGCGTCGCACTGTTTTGTGTAGTTTATCACTCCCGGTATTTTGCGCTTCGCACTGTTTTGTGCAGTTCACACTCGCGCTATTTTGTGCATCGCACTATTTTGTGCAGTTTATCACTCGCGCTATTTTGCGCTTCCCACAGTTTTATGTAGTTAACACTTGCGCTATTTTGCACGTCGCACGATTTTATACAGTTTACACTCGCCCTATTTTGCGTGCCGCACTGTTTTGTGCAGTTCACACTCGCGCTATTTTGCGCGTCGCACGGTTTTGTGCAGTTCACACTTGCGCTATTTTGTGGGTCGCACTGTTTGGTGCGGTTTACACTCATGCTATTTTGTGCATCGCACTGTTTCGTGCAGTTGACACTCGTGCTATTTTACGCGTCGAACTGTTTTTGGCAGTTCACAATCGCGTTATTTTGCGCGTCGCACTGTTTTCTACAGTTTATCACTCGCGCAATTTTGCGCGTTGCACTATTTTGTGCAGCTAATCACTCGTGCTATTTTACGCGTTGCACTGATTTGTGCAGTTCACACTCGCGCTATTTTGCGCGTCGCACTGTTTTGTGCAGTTTACAGTCGCGCTATTTTGCGCGTCGCACTCTTTTGTGAAGTTGACACTCGTGCTATTTTGCGCGTCCCACTGTTTTGTACAGTTGAAACTCGCGCTATTTTGCGCGTTGCACTGTTTTGTGCTGTTTATCACTCGTGCTATTTTGCGCGTCGCACTGTTTTGTCCAGTTTATAACTCCCGCTATTTTGCGCCCTGCACTATTTTGTGCAGTTTACACTCGCGCTATTTTGCGCGTCGCACTGTTTTGTGCAGTTCACACTCGCGCTATTTTGCACGTCGCACTGCTTTGTGCAACTTATCACTCGCGCTATTTTTGCGCGTTGCACTATTTTTTGCATTTTATCACCCGCGCTATTTTTCACGTCGCACTATTTTCTGCAGTTTATCACTCGCGCTATTTTACGCGTCGTACTGTTTTGTGCAGTTCACACTCGCGATATTTTGCGCGTCGCACTGTTTTATGCAGTTTATCACTCGCGCTATTTTGCGCGTCGCACTATTTTGTGCAGTATACACACGCGCTATTTTGCACGTCGCACTGTTTTCTGCGGTTCACACTCGCGCTATTTTGCGCGACGCACGGTTTTGTGCAGTTTATCACTCGCGCTATTTTGCGCGTCGCACTGTGTTGTGTAGTTCACACTCGCGCTATTTTGCGCGTCGCACTGTTTTGTGCAGTTTATCACTCGCGATATTTTGTGCAGTTTGCAAACCCGCTATTTCGCGCGTCGCACCGTTTTGTGCAATTTGCACACCCGCTATTTCGCGCGTCGCACCGTTTTGTGCGGTTCACACTCGCGCTATTTTGCGTGTCGCACTATTTTGCGCGGTTTCTCACTTGCACTATTTTGCGCGTTGCACTGTTTTGTGCAGTTCACACTTGCGCTATTTTGCGAATTTTGCACGTCGCACTGTTTTGTGCAGTTTATCACTCGCGCAATTTTGCGGGTCGCACTGTTTTGTGCAATTCACACTCGCGCTATTTTGCAGGTGGCACTGTTTTGTGCAGTTTATCACTCGCGCTATTTCTGTGCGTTGCACTATTTTTTGCAGTTTATCACCCGCGCTATTTTCCGCGTCGCACTGTTTTCTGTAGTTCACACTCGCGCTATTTTGCGCGTCGCACTGTTTTCTGCAGTTCACACTTGTGCTATTTTGCGCGTCGCACTGTTTTTTGCAGTATACACACGCGCTATTTTGCACGTCGCACTGTTTGTGCGGTTGACACTCGTGCTATTTTGCGCGTCGCACTATTTGTGCAGTTTATCACTTGCGCTATTTTGCGCGTCGCATTGTGTTGTGTAGTTCACACTCGTGCTATTTTGCGCGTCGCACTGTTTTTTGCAGTTTATGACTCGCGCCATTTTTCGCGTCGCACTATATTGTGCACTTCACACTCGCGCTATTTTGCGCGTCGCACTGTTTGGTGCAGTTCACACTCGCGCTATTTTGCGCGTCGCACTGTGTTGTGCAATTTATCACTCGCGCTATTTTGAGCGTCGCACTGTCGTGTGCAGTTTATCACTCGCACTATTTTGCGCTTCGCACTGTTTTGTACAGTTCACACTCGCACTATTTTGCGCATCGCACTGTTTTGTGCAAATCACACTCGCTGTATTTTGCGAGTCTAACGGTTTTGTGTAGTTTATCACTCGCATTATTTTATGCGCCGCACTGTTTTGTGCTGTTTGCACATGCGCTATTTTGCGCGTGGCACTGTTTTGTGCAGTTTCCACTCACGCTATTTTGCGCGTCGCACTGTTTTGTGCAGTTTATCAATCGCGCTATTTTGCGCGTCGCACTGTTTTCTGCAGTTTGTCACTCGTGCTATTTTCCCCGTTGCAATGTCTTGTCCAATTTTCAACTCCCACTATTTTGCGCCACGCACTATTTTGTGCAGTATACACTCGCACAACTTTGCGCGTCGTACTGTTTTGTGCAGTTTATCACTCGCGCTATTTTGCGCGTCGCACTGTTTTGGGCAGTTTATCACTCCCGCTATTTTGCGCTTCGCACTGTGTTGTGTAGTTCACACTAGCGCTATTTTGCGCGTCGCACTGTTTTTTGCAGTTTATCACTCGCGCTATTTTGTGGGCCGCACTGTTTTTTGCAGTATATCACACACGCTATTTTATGGGTCGCAATGTTTTTTGCAGTTTATCGCTCGTGCTATTTTGCGTGTCGCACTGTTTTGTGCAATTCACACTCGCGGCATTTTGCGCGTCGCACTGTTTGGTGCAGTTCGCACTCGTGCTATTTTGCGCGTCGCACTGTGTTATGCAGTTTATCACTCGTGCTATTTTGCGCATCGCGCTGTCTTGTGCAGTTTATCACTCGCACTATTTTGCGCTTCGCACTGTTTTGTGCAGGTTATCACTCGCGCTATTTTGCGCGTTGCACTGTTTTGTGCAAATCACACTCGCGCTATTTTCCGCGTCGCACTGTTTTGTGCAGTTTATCACTGGCGCTATTTTGCGCGCCGGTCTGTTTTGTGCAGTTTGCACACGCGCTATTTTGCGCGTGTCACTGTTTTGTGCAGTTTCCAGTCACGCTATTTTGCGCGTCGCACTGTTTTGTGCAGTTTATCACTCGCGCTATTTTGCGCGTCGCACTATTTTCTGCAGTTTATGACTCGTGCTATTTTGCGCGTCGCAATGTTTTGTCCAGTTTATAACTCCTGCTATTTTGCGCCTCGCACTATTTTGTGCAGTTTACACTCGCGCAACTTTGTGCGTCGCACTATTTTCTGCAGTTTATCACACGCGCTGTTTTGCGTGTCGCACTGTTTTGTGCAGTTTATCACTCCCGGTATTTTGCGCTTCGCAATGTTTTGTGCAGTTCACACTCGCGCTATTTTGCGCGTCGCACTATTTTGTGCAGTTTATCACTCGCGCTATTTTGCGCCTCCCACAGTTTTATGTAGTTAACACTTGCGCTATTTTGCACGTCGCACGGTTTTATGCAGTTTACACTCGCCCTATTTTGCGTGCCGCACTGTTTTGTGCAGTTCACACTCGCGCTATTTTGCGCGTCGCACGGTTTTGTGCAGTTCACACTTGCGCTATTTAGTGCGTCGCACTGTTTGGTGCGGTTTACACTCATGCTATTTTGCGCATGCACTGTTTCGTGCAGTTGACACCCGTGCTATTTTGAGCGAGCACTGTTTTCTGCAGTTCACAATCGCGCTATTTTGCGCGTCGCACTGTTTTCTGCAGTTTATCACTCGCGCAATTTTGCGCGTTGCACTATTTTGTGCAGCTAATCACTCGCGCTATTTGGCGCATCGCACTGTTTTGTGCAGTTTACACTCGCGCTATTTTGCGCGTCGCACTGTTTCGTGAAGTTGACACTCCCGCTATTTTGCGCGTCCCACTGTTTTGTACAGTTGAAACTCGCGCTATTTTGCGCGTTGCACTGTTTTGTGCTATTTATCACTCGTGCTATTTTGCGCGTCGCACTGTTTTGTCCAGTTTATAACTCCCGCTATTTTGCGCCCTGCACTATTTTGTGCAGTTTACACTCGCGCTATTTTGCACGTCGCACTGTTTTGTGCAGTTCACACTCGCGCTGTTTTGCACGTCGCACTGCTTTGTGCAGCTTATCACTCGCGCTATTTTGCGCGTTACACTATTTTTTGCAGTTTATCACCCGCGCTATTTTCCACGTCGCACTGTTTTCTGCAGTTTATCACTCGTGCTATTTTGCGTGTCGCACTGTTTTGTGCAGTTCACACTCGCGCTATTTTGCACGTCGTACTGTTTTCTGCAGTTTATCAATCGCGCTATTTTGTGCGTCGCACAGTTTTGTGCAGTATACACACGCGCTATTTTGCACGTCGCACTATTTTGTGCGGTTCACATTCGCACTATTTTGCGCGTCGCACTGTTTTGTGCAGTTTATCACTCGCGCTATTTTGCGCGTCGCACTGTGTTGTGTAGTTCACACTCGCGCTATTTTGCGCATCGCACTATTTTGTGCAGTTTATCACTCGCGATATTTTGCGCGTCTCACTGTTTTGTGCAGTTTGCACACCCGCTATTTCGCGCGTCGCACTATTTTGTGCGGTTCACACTCGCGCTATTTTGCGTGTCGCACCATGTTGCGCGGTTTCTCACTCGCGCTATTTTGCGCGTTGCACTGTTTTGTGCAGTTCACACTTGCGCTATTTTGCGAATTTTGCACGTTGCACTGTTTTGTGCAGTTTATCACTCGCGCTGTTTTGTGCAATTCACACTCGCGCTATTTTTGGCGTCGCACTGTTTTGTGCAGTTTATCACTCGCGCTATTTCTGCGCGTTGCACTATTTTTTGTAGTTTATCACCCGCGCTATTTTCCGCGTCACACTGTTTTCTGTAGTTGACACTCGCGCTATTTTGCGCGTCGCACTGTTTTCTGCAGTTCACACTCGCGCTATTTTGCATGTCGCACTGTTTTGTGCAGTTTATCACTCGCGCTATTTTGCGCGTCGCACTGTTTTGTGCAGTTTGCACACCCGCTATTTCGCGCGTCGCACTGTTTTGTGTGGTTCACACTCGCGCTATTTTGCGTGTCGCACTATGTTGCGCGGTTTCTCACTCGCGCTATTTTGCGCGTTGCACTGTTTTGTGCAGTTCACACTTGCGCTATTTTGCGAATTTTGCACGTCGCACTGTTTTGTGCAGTTTATCACTCGCGCAATTTTGCGCGTCGCACTGTTTTGTGCAATTCACACTCGCGCTATTTTGCGCGTCGCACTGTTTTGTGCAGTTTATCACTCACGCTATTTCTGCGCGTTGCACTATTTTTTGTAGTTTATCACCCGCGCTATTTTCCGCGTCACACTGTTTTCTGTAGTTGACACTCGCGCTATTTTGCGCGTCGCACTGTTTTCTGCAGTTCACACTCGCGCTATTTTGCATGTCGCACTGTTTTGTGCAGTTTATCACTCGCGCTATTTTGCGCGTTGCACTGTTTTGTGCAGTATACACACGCGCTATTTTGCACGTCGCACTATTTTGTGCGGTTCACACTCGTGCTATTTTGCGCGTCCCACTGTCGTGTGCGGTTTATCACTCGCGCTATTTTGCGCTTCGCACTATTTTGCGCATCGCACTGTTTGTGCAAATCACACTCGCTGTATTTTGCGCGTCTGACTATTTTGTGCAGTTTATCACTCGCATTATTTTGCGTGCCGCACTGTTTTGTGCAGTTTGCACATGCGCTATTTTGCGCGTGTCACTGTTTTGTGCAGTTTCCACTCACGCTATTTTGCGCGTCGCACTGTTTTGTGCAGTTTATCAATCGCGCTATTTTGCGCGTCGCACTGTTTTCTGCAGTTTATCACTCGTGCTATTTTCCCCGTTGCAATGTTTTGTCTAATTTTTAACTCCCACTATTTTGCGCCACGCACTGTTTTGTGCAGTCTGCACTCGCGCAACTTTGCGCGTCGCACTGTTTTGTGCAGTTTATCACTCGCGCTATTTTGCGTATCGCAATGTTTTGTGCAGTTTGCACACCCGCTATTTCGCGCGTTGCACTGTTTTGTGCGGTTCACACTCGCGCTATTTTGCGTGTCGCACTATTTTGCGCGGTTTCTCACTCGCGCTACTTTGCGCGTTGCACTGTTTTGTGCAGTTCACACTTGCGCTATTTTGCGAATTTTGCACGTCGCACTGTTTTGTGCAGTTTATCACTCGCGCAATTTTGCGCATCGCACTGTTTTGTGCAATTCACGCTCGTGCTATTTTGCGCGTCGCACTGTTTTGTGCAGTTTATCACTCGCGCTATTTTTGCGCGTTGCACTATTTTTTGTAGTTTATCACCCGCGCTATTTTCCGCGTCGCACTGTTTTCTGTAGTTTACACTCGCGCTATTTTTCGCGTCGCACTGTTTTCTGCAGTTCACACTCGCGCTATTTTACGCGTCGCACTGTTTTGTGCAGTTTATCACTCACGCTATTTTGCGCGTCGCACTGTTTTGTGCAGTATACACACGCACTATTTTGCACGTCGCACTGTTTTGTGCGGTTCACACTCGTGCTATTTTGCGCGTCGCACCATTTGTGCAGTTTATCACTCGCGCTATTTTGCGTTTCGCACTTTGTCGTGTAGTTCACACTCGCGCTATTTTGCGCGTCGCACTGTTTTTTGCAGTTTATGACTCGCGCTATTTTTCGCGTCGCACTATTTTGTGCACTTCACACTCGCACTATTTTGCGTGTTGCACTGTTTGGTGCAGTTCACACTCGTGCTATTTTGCGCGTCGCACTGTGTTGTGCAGTTTATCACTCACGCTATTTTGCGCGTCGCACTGTCGTGTGCAGTTTATCACTCGCGCTATTTTGCGCTTCGCACTGTTTTGCGCAGTTCACACTCGCGCTATTTTGCGCATCGCACTGTTTTGTGCAAATCACACTCGCTGTATTTTGCACATCTAACTGTTTTGTGCAGTTTATCACTCGCATTATTTTGCATGCCGCGCTGTTTTGTGCAGTTTGCACATGCGCTATTTTGCGCGTGTCGCTGTTTTGTGCAGTTTCCACTCACGCTATTTTGCGCGTCGCACTGTTTTGTGCAGTTTATCAATCGCGCTATTTTGCGCGTCGCACTGTTTTCTGCAGTTTATCACTCGTGCTATTTTCCCCGTTGCAATGTTTTGTCCAATTTTTAACTCCCACTATTTTGCGCCACGCACTGTTTTGTGCAGTATACACTCGCGCAACTTTGCACGTCGCATTGTTTTGTGCAGTTTATCAATCGCGCTATTTTGCGCGTCGCACTGTTTTGGGCAGTTTATCACTCCCGCTATTTGTGCTTTGCACTGTGTTGTGTAGTTCACACTAGCGCTATTTTGCTCGTCGCACTATTTTTTGCAGTTCATCACTCGTGCTATTTTGTGGGCCGCACTGTTTTTTGCAGTTTATCGCACATGCTATTTTATGGGTCGCACTGTTTTTTGCAGTTTATCACTCGTGCTATTTTGCGCGTCGCACTGTTTTGTGCAGTTCACACGCGCGGTATTTTGTGTGTCGCACTGTTTGGTGCAGTTCACACTCGCGCTATTTTGCGCGTCGCACTGTGTTATGCAGTTTATCACTCGTGCTATTTTGCACATCGCACTGTCATGTGCAGTTTATCACTCGCACTATTTTGCGCTTCGCACTGTTTTGTGCAGTTCACACTCGCGCTATTTTGCGCGTCGCTCTGTTTTGTGTAGGTTATCACTCGCGCTATTTTGCGCGTCGCACTGTTTTGTGCAAATCACACTCGCGCTATTTTGCGCGTCGCACTGTTTTGTGCAGTTTATCACTCGCGCTATTTTGCGCGCCGGACTGTTTTGTGCAGTTTGCACACGTGCTATTTTGCGCGTGTCACTGTTTTGTGCAGTTTCCAGTCACGCTATTTTGCTCGTCGCACTGTTTTGTGCAGTTTATCACTCGCGCTATTTTGCACGTCGCACTGTTTTCTGCAGTTTATCACTCGTGCTATTTTGCACGTAGCAATGTTTTGTCCAGTTTATAACTCTTGCTATTTTGCGCCTCGCACTATTTTGTGCAGTTTACACTCGCGCGACTTTGTGCGGCGCACTATTTTCTGCAGTTTATCACACGCACTATTTTGCGCGTCGCACTGTTTTGTGCAGTTTATCACTCCCGGTATTTTGCGCTTCGCACTGTTTTGTGCAGTTCACACTCGCGCTATTTTGCGCGTCGCACTATTTTGTGCAGTTTATCACTCGCGCTATTTTGCGCCTCCCACAGTTTTATGTAGTTAACACTTGCGCTATTTTGCACGTCGCACGGTTTTATGTAGTTTACACTCGCCTTATTTTGCGTGCCGCACTGTTTTGTGCAGTTTACACTCGCGCTATTTTGCGCGTCGCACGGTTTTGTGCAGTTCACACTTGCGCTATTTTGTGCGTCGCACTGTTTGGTGTGGTTTACACTCATGCTATTTTGCGCATCGCACTGTTTCGTGCAGTTGACACTCGTGCTATTTTGCGCGTCGCACTGTTTTCTGCAGTTCACAATCGCGCTATTTTGCGCGTCGCACTGTTTTCTGAAGTTTATCACTCGCGCAATTTTGCGCGTTGCACTATTTTGTGCAGCTAATCACTCTCGCTATGTTGCGCGTTGCACTATTTTGTGCAATTTACACTCGCGCTATTTTGCGCGTCGCACTGTGTTGTGCAGTTTACATTCGCGCTATTTTGCGCGTCGCACTGTTTTGCGAAGTTGACACTCGCGCTATTTTGCGCGTGCCACTGTTTTGTACAGTTAAAACTCGCGCTATTTTGCGCGTTGAACTGTTTTGTGCTGTTTAGCACTTGTGCTATTTTGCGCGTCGCACTGTTTTGTGCAGCTTATCAGTCGTGCTATTTTTGCGCGTTGCACTATTTTTTTCAGTTTATCACCCGCGCTATTTTCCGCGTCGCATTGTTTTCTGCAGTTCACACTCGCGCTATTTGCGCGTCGCACTATTTTGTGCAGCTTATCAGTCGTGCTATTTTGCGCGTTGCACTATTTTTTTTCAGTTTATCACCCGCGCTATTTTCCGCGTCGCATTGTTTTCTGCAGTTCACACTCGCGCTATTTTGCGCGTCGCACTATTTTGTGCAGTTTATCACTCGCGCTATTTTACGCATCGCACTGTTTTGTGCAGTATACACACGCGCTATTTTGCACGTCGCACTGTTTTGTGCGGTTCACACTCATGCTATTTTGCGCGTCGCACTGTTTTGTGCTGTTTATCACTCGCGCTATTTTGCGCGTCGCACTGTGTTGTGTAGTTCACACCCACGCTATTTTATGCGTCGCACTATTTTGTGCAGTTTATCACGCACGATATTTGCGCGTCGCACTGTTCTGTGCAGTTTGCACACCCGCTATTTCGCGTGTCGCACTGTTTTGTGCGGTTCACACTCGGGCTATTTTGCGCGTCGCACTGTTTTGTGCGGTTTCTCACTCGCGGTATTTTGCGCGTTGCACTGTTTTGTGCAGTTCACACTCTCGCTATTTTGCACGTCGCACTATTTTGTGCAGTTTATCACTCGCGCAATTTTGCGCGTCGCACTGTTTTGTGTAGTTTATCACTCGCGCTATTTTTGCGCGTTGCACTATTTTTTGTAGTTTATCGCCCGCGCTATTTTCCACATCGCACTGTTTTCTGTAATTTACACTAGCACTATTTTGCGCGTCGCACTGTTTTCTGCAGTTCACACTCGCGCTATTTTGCGCATCGCACTGTTTTGTGCAATTTATCACTCGCGCTATTTTGCGCGTCGCACTGTTTTGTGCAGTATACACACGCGCTATTTTGCACGTCGCGCTATTTTGTGCGGTTCACAGTCGCGCTATTTTGCGCCTTGCACTGTTTTGTGCAGTTTATCACTCACGCTATTTTGCGCATCGCACTGTTTTGTGTAGTTCACACTCGCGCTATTTTGCGCGTCGCACTGTTTTTTTGCAGTTTATGACTCGCCCTATTTTACGCGTCGCACTATTTTGTGCACTTCACGTTCGCACTATTTTGCGCGTTGCACTGTTTGGTGCAGTTCACACTCGCGCTATTTTGCGCGTTGCACAGTGTTGTGCAGTTTATCACTCGCGCTATTTTGCGCGTCGCACTGTCTTGTGCAGTTTATCACTCACGCTATTTTGCGCTTCGCACTATTTTGTGCAGTTCACACTCGTGCTATTTTGCGCATCGCACTGTTTTGTGCAAATCACACTCGCTGTATTTTGCGCGTCTAATTGTTTTTTGCAGTTTATCACTCACGCTATTTTGCGCGCCGTACTGTTTTGTGCAATTTGCACACGCGCTATGTTGCGCGTGTCATTGTTTTGTGCAGTTTCCACTCACGCTATTTTGCGCATCGCACTGTTTTGTGCAGTTTACCAATCGCGCTATTTTGCGCGTCGCACTATTTTCTGCAGTTTATCACTCGTGCTATTTTGCCCATTGCAATGTTTTGTCCAGTTTATAACTCCCACTATTTTGCGCCTCGCACTGTTTTGTGCAGTTTGCACTCGCGCAACTTTGCGCGTCGCACTGTTTTGTGCAGTTTATCACTCGCGCTATTTTGCGCGTCGCACTGTTTTGGGCAGTTTATCACTCCTGCTATTTTGCGCTTCACACTGTTTTGTGCGCTTCACACTCGCGCTGTTTTGCGCGCCACACTGTTTCGTGTAGTTTATCACTCGCGCTATTTTGCGCGTCGCACTGTGTTGTGTAGTTCACAGTAGCGCTATTTTTCGCGTCGCACTATTTTTTGCAGTTTATCACTCGCGCTATTTTGTGGGTCGTACTATTTTTTGCAGTTTCTCACTCACGCTATTTTATGGGTCGCACTGCTTTTTGCAGTTTATCACTCACGCTATTTTGCGCGTCGCACTGTTTTGTGCAGTTCACACTCGCGCTATTTTGCGCGTCGCACTGTTTGGTGCAGTTCACACTCGCGCTATTTTGCGCGTCGCATAGTGTTATGCAGTTTATCACTCGTGCTATTTTGCGAATCGCACTGTCTTGTGCAGTTTATCACTCGCGCTATTTTGCGCTTCGCACTGTTTTGTGCAGTTCACACTCGCGCTATTTTGCGCGTCGCACTGTGTTGTGCAAATCACACCCGCGCTATTTTGCGCGTCGCACTGTTTTGTGCAGTTTATCACTCGCGCTATTTTGCACGCCGCACAGTTTTGTGGTGTTTGCACACGCGCTATTTTGCGCGTGTCACTGTTTTGTGCAGTTTCCACTCACGCTACTTTGCGCGTCGCACTGTTTTGTGCAGTTTATCACTCGCGCTATTTTGCGCGTCGTACTGTTTTCTGCAGTTTATGACTCGTGCTATTTTGCGCGTCGCAATGTTTTGTCCAGTTTATAACTCCTGCTATTTTGCGCCTCGCACTATTTTGTGCAGTTTACACTCGCGCAACTTTGTGCTTCACACTGTTTTGTGCAGTTTATCACACGCGCTATTTTGCGTGTCGCACTGTTTTGTGCTGTTTATCACTCCCGGTATTTTGTGCTTCGCACTGTTTTGTGCAGTTCACACTCACGCTATTTTGCGCGTCGCACTATTTTGTGCAGTTTATCACTCGCGCTATTTTGCGCCTCCCATAGTTTTATGTGGTTAACACTCGCGCTATTTTGCACGTCGCATATGCGGTTTACACTCGCCCTATTTTGCGTGCCGCACTGTTTTGTGCAGTTCACACTCGCGGTATTTTGCGCGTCGCACGGTTTTGTGCAGTTCACACTTGCGCTATTTTGCGCGTCATACTGTTTGGTGCGGTTTACACTCATGCTATTTTGCGCATCGCACTGTTTCGTGCAGTTGACACTCGTGCTATTTTGCACGTCGCACTGTTTTCTGCAGTTCACAATCGCACTATTTTGCGCGTCGCTCTGTTTTTTGCAGTTTATCACTCGCGCAATTTTGCGTGTTGCACTATTTTGTGCAGCTAATCACTCGTGCTATTTTGCGCCTCACACCATGTTTTGTGTAGTTTACACTCGCGCTATTTTACGCGTCGCACTGTTTTGTGCAGTTTACACACGCCCTATTTTGCGCGTTGCACTGATTTGGGCAGTTTACACTCGTGCTATTTTGCACGTCACACTGTTCTGTGCAGTTTACACTCGCGCTATTTTGCGCATCGCACTGTTTTGTGAAGTTGACACTCGCGCTATTTTGTGCGTCCCACTGTTTTGCGCAGATGAAACTCGCGCTATTTTGCGCGTTGCACTGTTTTGTGCCGTTTATCACTCGTGCTATTTTGTGCGTCACACTGTTTTGTCTAGTTTATAACTCCCGCTATTTTGCGCCCCGCACTATTTTGTGCAGTTTACACTCGCGATATTTTGCGCGTCGCACTGTTCTGTGAAGTTTACACTCGCGCTATTTTGCACGTCGCACTGTTTTGTGCAGCTTATCACTCGCGCTATTTTGCGCCTCACACTGTTTTGTGTAGTTGACACTTGCGCTATTTTGCGCGTCGTACTATTTTTTGCAGTTTATCACCCGCGCTATTTTGCACGTCGCACTGTGTTGTGCAGTTTATCACTCGCGCTATTTTGCCTGTCACACTGTGTTGTGCAGTTTACCACTCGCGCTATTTTGCGCTTCGCACTATTTTGCGCAGTTCACACTCACGCGATTTTGTGCGTCGCACTGTTTTGTGCAGTTCACACTCGCACTATTTTGCGCGTCGCACTGTTTTTTGCAGTTTACACTCGCGCTATTTTGCGCGTCGCACTGTTTTTTGCAATTGACACTGACGCTATTTTGCGCGTCGCACAATTTCGGGCAGTTGAAACTCGCGCTATTTTGCGCGTCGCACTATTTTGGGCAGTTTATCACTCGCGATATTTTGCGCGTCGCACTGTGTAATGTAGTTCACACTCGCGCTATTCTGCGCGTCGCACTGTCTTGTGCTGTTTATCACTCCCGCTATTCTGCGCGTCGCACTATTTTGTGCGCTTTCTCACTCGCGCTATTTTGCGCGTCGTACTGTTTTGTGTAGTTCACACTCGCGCTATTTTGCGCATCGCACTGTTTTGTGCAGTTTATCACTCGCGCTATTTTTGCGCGTTGCACTGTTTTTTGCAGTTTATCACACCGCTATTTTCCGCGTCGCACTATTTTGTGCAGTTCACGCTCGCGCTATTTTGCGCGTCGCTCTGTTTTGTGCAGTTTATCACTCGCGCTATTTTGCGCGTCGCACTGTTTTGTGCAGTATACACACGCGCTATTTTGCACGTCGCACAGTTTTGTGCGGTTCACACTCGCATTATTTTGCGCGTCGCACTGTTTTGTGCAGTTTATCACTCGCGCTATTTTGCGCGTCGCACTGTTTTGTGCAGTATACACACGCGCTATTTTGCACGTCGCACAGTTTTGTGCGGTTCACACTCGCATTATTTTGCGCGTCGTACTGTTTTGTGCAGTTTGTCACTCGCGCTATTTTGCGCATCGCACTGTGTTGTGTAGTTCACACTGGCGCTATTTTTCGCGTCGCACTGTCTTTTGCAGTTTATAACTAACGCTATTTTGTGGGTGGCACTGTTTTGTGCAGTTTATCACTCGCGCTATTTTGCGCGTCGCACAATTTTGTGCTGTTCACACTCGCGCTATTTTGCTGTCGCACTGTTTGGTGCAGTTCACACTCGGGCTGTCTTGCGCGTCGCACTGTGTTGTGTAGTTTATCACTCGTGCTATTTCCCGCATCGCACTGTCTTGTGCAGTTTATCACTCACGCTATTTCGCACTTCGCACTGTTTTGTGCATTTCACATTCGCGCTATTTTGCGCGTCGCACTGTTTTGTCCAGTTTATCACTCGCGCTATTTTGCGCGTCGCACTGTTTTCTGCAATTTATCACTCGCGCTATTTTGCGCGTCGCACAATTTTGTGCTGTTCACACTCGTGCTATTTTGCTGTCGCACTGTTTGGTGCAGTTCACACTCGGGCTGTCTTGCGCGTCGCACTGTGTTGTGTAGTTTATCACTCGTGCTATTTTCCGCATCGCACTGTCTTGTGCAGTTTATCACTCACGCTATTTCGCACTTCGCACTGTTTTGTGCATTTCACACTCGCGCTATTTTGCGCGTCGCACTGTTTTCTGCAGTTTATCACTCGCGCTATTTTGCGCGTCGCACAATTTTGTGCAGTTCACACTCGCGCTATTTTGCTCGTCGCACTGTTTGGTGCAGTTCACAGTCGCGCTATCTTGCGCGTCGCACTGTGTTGTGCAGTTTATCACTCGTGCTATTTTGCGCATCGCACTGTCTTGTGTAGTTTATCACTCACACTATTTCGCACTTCGCACTGTTTTGTGCAATTCACACTCGCGCTATTTTGTGCGTCGCACTGTTTTGTGCAGTTTATCACTCGCACTATTTTGCGCGTCGTACTGTTTTGTGCAAATCACACTCACCCTATTTTGCGCGTCGCACTGTTTTCTGCAGTTTATCACTCGCGCTAGTTTGCGCGCCGCACTGTTTTGTGCAGTTTGCACACGTGCTATTTTGCGCGTGTCACTGTTTTGTGCCGTTTCCACTCACGCTATTTTGCGCGTTGCACTGTTTTGTGCAGTTTGTCACTCGCGCTATTTTGCACGTCGCACAGTTTTTTGCAGTTTATCACTCGTGCTATTTTGCGCGTCGCACTGTTTTCTGCAGTTTATCACTCGAGCTATTTTGCGCGTCGCAATGTTTTGTCCAGTTTATAGCTCCTGCTATTTTGCGCCTCGCACTGTTTTGTGCAGTTTACACTCGCGCAACTTTGTGCGTCGCATTGTTTTGTGCAGTTTATCACACACGCTATTTTGCGTGTCGCATTGTTTTGTGCAGTTCATCACTCCCGGTATTTTGCGTTTCGCACTGTTTTGTGCAGTTCACACTCGCACTATTTTGCGCGTCGCACTATTTTGTGCAGTTTATCACTCGCGCTATTTTGCGCCTCCCACAGTTTTGTGTAGTTAACACTCGCGCTATTTTGCACGTCGCACAGTTTTATGCAGTTTACACTCGCCCTATTTTGCGCGCCCCACTTTTTTGTGCAGTTCACACTCGCGCTATTTTGCGGATCGCACGGTTTTGTGCAGTTCACACTTGCGCTATTTTGCGCGTCGCACTGTTTGGTGCGGTTTACACTCATGCTATTTTGCGCATCGCACTGTTTCGTGCAGTTGACACTCGTGCTATTTTGCACGTTGCACTGTTTTCTGCAGTTCACAATCGCGCTATTTTGCGCGTCGCACTGTTTTGTGTAGCTTATCACTCGCGCTATTTTGCGCCTCACATTGTTTTCTGTAGTTTACACTCGCGCTATTTTGCGCGTCGCACTGTTTTGTGCAGTTTACACTCACCCTATTTTGCGCATTGCACTGATTTGTGCAGTTTACACTAGCGCTATTTTGCGCATCGCACTGTTTTGTGCAGTTGACACTCGCGCTATTTTGCGCGTCCCACTGTTTTGTACAGTTGAAACTCGCGCTATTTTGTGCGTCGCACTGTTTTGTGCAGTTTATCACTCGTGCTATTTTGCGCGTCGCACTGTTTTGTCCAGTTTATAACTCCCGCTATTTTGCACCCCGCACTATTTTGTGCAGTTTACACTCGCGCTATTTTGCGCGTCGCACTGTTTTGGGCAGTTCACACTCGCGCTGTTTTGCGAATTTTTCGTGTCGCACTGTTTTGTGCAATTTATCACTCGCGCTATTTTGCACGTCGCACTGTTTTGCGCAGTTCACACTCATGCTATTTTGCGCGTCGCACTGTTTTGTGCAGTTTATCACTCGCGCTATTTTTCGTGTCGCATTGTTTTGTGCAGTATACACACGCGCTATTTTGCACGTCGCACTGTTTTCTGCGCGTCGGACTATTTTGTGCAGTTTATCTCTCGCGCTATTTTGCGCGTCGCACTGTTTTGTGTAGTTCAAACTCGCGCTATTTTGCGCGTCGTACTGTTTTTTGCAGTTTATCACCCGCGCTATTTTGCGCGTCGCACTGTTTTGTGTAGTTCACACTCGCGCTATTTTGCGCGTCGCACTGTTTTGTGCAGTTCACACTCGCGCTATTTTGCACGTCGCATTGTTTTGTGCAGTTCACACTCGCGCTATTTTGCGCATCGCACTGTGTTGTGCAGTTTATCACTCGTGCTATTTTGCCCGCCGCACTGTCTTGTGCAGTTTCTCACTCGCGCTATTTTGCGCTACGCACTGTTTGTGCAGTTCACACTCGCGCGATTTTGCGCGTCGCATTGTGTTGTGCAGTTAATCACACGCGCTATTTTGCGCGTCGCACTGTTTTGTGCAGTTCACACTCGCGCTATTTTGCACATCGCACTGTTTTGTGCAGTTTATCACTCGCGCTATTTTTGCACGTTGCACAGTTTTTTGCAGTTTATCACTCGCGCTATTTTTCGTGTCGCACTATTTTGTGCAGTTTACGCTCGTGCTATTTTGCGCGTCGCTCTGTTTTGTGCAGTTTATCACTCGCGCTATTTTGCGCGTCGCACTGTTTTGTGCAGTATACACACACGCTATTTTGCACGTCGCACTGTTTCGTGCGGTTCACGCTCGCGCTATTTTGCGCGTCGCACTGTTTTGCTCAGTTTATCACTGGCGCTATTTTGCGCGTCGCACTGTGTTGTGTAGTTCACACTGGTACTATTTTGCGCGTCGCACTGTCTTTTGTAGTTTATCACTCGCGCTATTTTGTGGGTGGCACTGTTTTGTGCAGTATATCACTCGCCCTATTTTGCGCGTCGCATTGTTTTGTGCAGTTCACACTCGCGCTATTTTGCGCGTCGCGCTGGTTTGGTGCAGTTCACACTCGCGCTATTTTGCGCGTCGCACTGTGTTATGCACTTTATCACTCGTGCTATTTTGCGCATCGCACTGCCTTGTGTAGTTTATCACTCGCGCTATTTTGCGCTTCGCACTGTTTTGTGCAGTTTATCACTCGCGCTATTTTGCGCTTCGTACTGTTTTGTGCAGTTTATCACTCGCGCTATTTTGCGCGCCGCACTGTTTTGTGCAGTTTGCACACGCGCTATTTTGCGCGTGTCAATGTTTTGTGCCGTTTCCGCTGGCACTATTTTGCGCGTCGCCCTATTTTGTGAAGCTTACACTCGCCCTATTTTGCGCGTTGCACTGATTTGTGCAGTTTACACTAGCGCTATTTTGCGCGTCGCACTATTTTGTGCAGTTGACACTCGCGCTATTTTGCGCGTCCCACTGTTTTGTACAGTTGAAACTCGCGCTATTTTGTGCGTCGCACTGTTTTGTGCAGTTTATTACTCGTGCTATTTTGCGCGTCGCACTGCTTTGTCCAGTTTATAACTCCCGCTATTTTGCGACCCGCACTATTTTGTGCAGTTTACATTCGCGCTATTTTGTGCGTCGCACTGGTTTGTGCTGTTCACACTCGTGCTATTCTGCACGTCGCACCGTTTTGTGATTTTTTTCAATCGCGCTATTTTGCGCGTGGCACTGTTTTTTGCAGTTTATCTCTCGCGCTATTTTGCGCCTCACACTGCTTTGTGCAGTTCACACTTGTGCTATTTTGCGCGTCGCACTGTTTTGTACGGTTTCTCACTCGCGCTATTTTGCGTGTCACACTGTTTTGTGCAGTTCACACTCGCGCTATTTTGCGAATTTGGCGCGTCGCACTATTTTGTGCAGTTTATCACTCGCGCTATTTTGCGCGTCGCACTATTTTGTGCGGTTGACACTTGCGCTATTTGGCGCGTCGCACTGTTTTGTGCAGTTCACACTCGCGCTATTTCGCGCGTCGCACTGTTTTGTGCAGTTTATCACTCGCGCTATTTCGCGCGTCGCACTGTTTTGTGCAGTTCACACTCGTGCTATTTTGCGCGTCGCACTGTTTTGTGCACTTTATCACTCGCACTATTTTCCACGTCGCATTGTTTTGTGCAGTATACACACGCGCTCTTTTGCACGTCGCACTGTTTTCTGCGCGTCGCACTGTTTTGTGCAGTTTATCACTCGCGCTATTTTGCGCGTCGCACTGTTTTGTGCAATTCACACTCGCGGTATTTTGCGCGTCGCATTGTTTTGTGCAATTCACACTCGTGCTATTTTGCGCGTCGCACTATGTTGGGCAGTTTATCACTCACGCTATTTTGCCCGGCACACTGTCTTGTGCAGTTTATCACTTGCGCTATTTTGCGCTTCGCACTGTTTTGTTCAGTTCACCATCGCGCTATTTTGCGCATCGCACTATTTTGTGCAGTTTATCACTCGCGCTATTTTTCGCGTCGCACTATTTTGTGCAGTTCACGCTCGCGCGATTTTGCGCGTCGCACTATTTTGTGCAGTTTATCACTCGCGCTATTTTGTGCGTCACACTGTTTTGTGCAGTTGACACTCGCGCTATTTTGCGCATCGCACTGTTTTGTGCAGTTCACACTCGCGCTATTTTGCACGTCGCATTGTTTTGTGCACTTCACACTCGCGCTATTTTGCGCGTCGCACTGTGTTGTGCAGTTTATCACTCGCGCTATTTTGCGCTTCGCACTGTTTTGTGCAGTTCACACTCGCGCTATTTTGCGCATCGCACTGTTTTGTGCAGTTTATCACTCGCGCTATTTTTGCGAGTTGCACTGTTTTTTGCAGTTTATCACTCGCGCTATTTTGCGCGTCGCACTGTTTTGTGCAGTTCACGCTCACGCGATTTTGCGCGTCGCACTGTTTTTTGCAGTTTATCACTCGTGCTATTTTGCGCGTCACACTGTTTTGTGCAGTTCACACTCGCGCTATTTTGGGCATCACACTGTTTTGTGCAGTTTATCACTCGCACTATTTTTGCAAGTTGCACTATTTTTTGCAGTTTATCACTCGCGCTATTTTCCGCGTCGCACTGTTTTGTGCAGTTCACGCTCGCGCTATTTTGCGCGTCGCTCTGTTTTGTGAAGTATACACACACGCTATTTTGCACGTCGCACTGTTTCGTGTGGTTCACACTCGCGCTATTTTGCGTGTCGCACTGTTTTGCACAGTTTATCACTCGCGCTATTTTGCGCGTCACACTGTGTTGTCTAGTTCACACTGGCGCTATTTTGGGCGTCGCACTATCTTTTGCAGTTTATCGCTCGTGCTATTTTGTGGGTGGCACTATTTTGTGCAGTTTGTCACTCGCGCTATTTTGCGCGTCGCACTGTTTTGCGCAGTTCACACTTGCGCTATTTTGCGCGTCGCACTGTTTGGTGCAGTTCACACTCGCGCTATTTTGTGCGTCGCACTGTGTTATGCAGTTTATCACTCGTGCTATTTTCCGCATCGCACTGTCTTGTGCAGTTTATCACTCGCGCTATTTTGCGCTTCGCACTGTTTTGTGCAGTTTATCACTCACGCTATTTTGCGCGCCGCACTGTTTTGTGCAGTTTGCACACGCGCTATTTTGCGCGTGTCACTGTTTTGTGCCATTTCCAATCGCGCTATTTTGCGTGTCGCACTGTTTTGTGCAGTTTATCACACGCGCTATTTTGCGCGTCACACTATTTTGTGAGGTTTATCACCCCCAGTATTTTGCGCCTTGCACTGTTTTGTGGAGTTCACACTCGCGCTATTTTGCGCGTCGCGCTATTTTGTGTAGTTTATCACTCGAGCTATTTTACACCTCCTAAAGTTTTGTGTAGTTAACACTCGCGCTATTTTGCACGTCACACGGTTTTATGCCGTTTACACTTGCCCAATTTTGCGTGCCGCACTGTTTTGTGCAGTTGACACTCGCGCTATTTTGCGCGTCCCACTGTTTTGTACAGTTGAAACTCGCGCTATTTTGTGCGTCGCATTGTTTTGTGCAGTTTATCGCTCGTGCTATTTTGCGCGTCGCACTGTTTTGTCCAGTTTATAACTCCCGCTATTTTGCGCCCCGCACTATTTTGTGCAGTTTACACTCGCGCTATTTTGCGCGTCGCACCGTTTTGTCCAGTTTATAACTCCCGCTATTTTGCGCCCCGCACTATTTTGTGCAGTTTACACTCGCGTTATTTTGCGCACCGCCACTGTTTTGTGCAATTCACACTCGCGCTATTTTGCACGTCACACCGTTTTGTGCTTTTTTTCCCTCGCGCTATTTTGCGCGTTGCACAGTTTTTTGCAGTTTATCTCTCGCGCTATTTTGCGACTCACAATGTTTTGCGCAGTTTACACTCGCGTTATTTTGCGCGTCGCACTGTTTTGTGCCGTTTATCACTCGCGCTATCTTGCGCGTCGCACTGTTTTGTGCGGTTTCTCACTCGCGCTATTTTGCACGTCACACTGTTTTGTTCAGTTCACACTCGCGCTATTTTGCGAATTTTGCGCGTCGCACTGTTTTGTGCAGTTTATCCCTCGCGCTATTTTGCACGTCGCACTGTTTTGTGCAGTTCACACTCGTCCTATTTTGCGCGTCGCACTGTTTTGTGCAGTTTATCACTCGCGTTATTTTCCGCGTCGCATTGTTTTGTGCAGTATACACACGCGCTATTTCGCACGTCGCACTGTTTTCTGCGCGTCGCATTGTTTTGTGCAGTTTATCACTCGCGCTATTTTGCGCGTCGCACTGTTTTGTGTAGTTGACACTCGCGCTATTTTGTGCGTCGTACTGTTTTGTGCAGTTCACACTCGCGCTATTTCGCACGTCGCACTGTTTTGTGCAATTTATCACTCGCGCTATTTCGCGCGTCGCACTGTTTTGTGCAGTTCACACTCGTGCTATTTTGCGCGTCGCACTATTTTGTGCAGTTTATCACTCGCGCTATTTTCCGCGTCGCATTGTTTTGTGCAGTATACACACGCCCTATTTTGCACGTCGCACTGTTTTCTGCGCGTCACACTGTTTTGTGCAGTTTATCACTCGCGCTATTTTGCGCGTCGCACTGTTTTGTGCAGTTGATACTCGCGCTATTTTGCGCATCGCACTGTTTTGTGCAGTTCACACTCGCGCTATTTTGCGCGTCGCATTGTTTTGTGCAATTCACACTCACGCTATTTTGCGCGTCGCACTGTGTTGTGCAGTTTATCACTCGCGCTATTTTGCCCGCCACACTATCTTGTGCAGTTTATCACTCGCGCTATTTTGCGCATCGCACTATTTTGTGCAGTTTATCACTCGCGCTATTTTTGCGAGTTGCACTGTTTTTTGCAGTTTATCACTTGCGCTATTTTGCGCGTCGCACTGTTTTGTGTAGTATACACACACGCTATTTTGCACGTCCCACTGTTTCGTGCGGTTCACACTCGCGCTATTTTGCGCGTTGCACTGTTTTGCGCAGTTTATCACTCGCGCTATTTTGCGCGTCGCACTGTGTTGTGTAGTTCACACTGGCGCTATTTTGCGCGTCGCACTGTCTTTTGTAGTTTATCACTCGCGCTATTTTGTGGGTGGCACTGTTTTGTTTATTTTATCACTCGCGCTATTTTGCGCGTCGCACTGTTTTGTGCAGTTCACACTCGCGCTATTTTGCGCGTCGCACTGTTTGGTGCAGTTCACACTCGCGCTATTTTGCGCGTCGCACTGTGTTATCCAGTTTATCGCTCGTGCTATTTTGCCCAGCGCACTGTCTTGTGCAGTTTATCACTCGCGCTATTTTGCGCTTCGCACCATTTTGTGCAGTTTATCACTCGCGCTATTTTGCGCGCCGCACTGTTTTGTGCAGTTTGCACACGCGCTATTTTGCGTGTGTCCCTGTTTTGTGCCGTTTCCAATCGCGCTATTTTGCGCGTCGCACTGTTTTGTGCAGTTTATCACTCGCGCTATTTTGCGCGTCGCACAGTTTTCTGCAGTTTATCCCTCATGCTATTTTGCGCGTCGCACTGTTTTCTGCAGTTTATCACTCGTGCTATTTTGCGCGTCGCAATGTTTTGTCCAGTTTTGTGCAGTTTACACTCGCGTAACTTTATGCGTCGCACTGTTTTGTGCAATTTATCACATGCGCTATTTGTGCGTCGCACTGTTTTGTGAAGTTTATCACCCCCGGTATTTTGCGCCTCGCACTGTTTTGTGGAGTTCACACTCGCGCTATTTTGCACGTCGCACTATTTTGTGCAGTTTATCACTCGTGCTATTTTGCGCCTCCCACAGTTTTGTGTAGTTAACACTCGCGCTATTTTGCACGTCAAACGGTTTTATGCCGTTTACACTTGCCCAATTTTGCGTGCCGCACTGTTTTGTGCAGTTCACACTCGCGTTATTTTGTGCATCGCACAGTTTTGTGCAGTTCACACTTGCGCTATTTTGTGCATTGCACTGTTTGGTGCGGTTTACACTCACGCTACTTCGCGCATCGTACTGTTTCGTGCAGTTGACACTCACGCTATTTTGCGCGTCGCACAGTTTTCTGCAGTACACAATCGCGCTATTTTGCGCATCGCACTGTTTTGTGAAGTTTATCACTAGCGCAATTTTGCGCGTTGCACTGTTTTGTGCAGCTTATCACTTGCGCTAGTTTGCGCCTCACACTGTTTTGTGGAGTTTACACTTGCACAATTTTGTGTGTCGCACTGTTTTGTGCAGTTTACACTCGCCCTATTTTGCGCGTTGCTCTGATTTGTGCAGTTTACACTAGCGCTATTTTGCGCGTCGCACTGTTTTGTGCAGTTTACACTCGCGCTATTTTGCACGTCGCACTGTTTTGTGCAGTTGACACTCGCGCTATTTTGCGCGTCCCACTGTTTTGTACCGTTGAAACTCGCGCTATTTTGTGCGTCGCACTGTTTTGTGCAGTTTATCACTCGTGCTATTTTGCGCGTTGCACTGTTTTGTCCAGTTTATAACTCCCGCTATTTTGCGCCCCGCACTATTTTGTGCAGTTTACACGCGCGCTATTTTGCGCGCCGCACTGTTTTGTGCAGTTCACACTCGCGCTATTTTGCACGTGGCACCGTTTTCTGCTTTTTTTCCCTCGCGCTATTTTGCGCGTTGCACTGTTTTTTGCAGTTTATCTCTTGCGCTATTTTGCGCCTCACACTGTTTTGCGCAGTTTACACTCGCGTTATTTTGCGCGTCGCACTGTTTTGTGCCGTTCATCACTCGCGCTATTTTGCGCGTCGCACTGTTTTGTGCGGTTTCTCACTCGCGCTATTTAGCGCGTCGCACTGTTTTGTGCGGTTTCTCACTCGTGCTATTTTGCGCGTCACACTGTTTTGTGCAGTTCACACTCGCGCTATTTTGCGAATTTTGCGCGTCGCACTGTTTTGTGCAGTTTATCTCTCGCGCTATTTTGCGCGTCACACTGTTTTGTGCAGTTATCACTCGCGTTATTTTCCGCGTCGCATTGTTTTGTGCAGTATACACACGCACTATTTTGCACGTCGCACTGTTTTCTGCGCGTCGCACTGTTTTGTGCAGTTTATCACTCGCGCTATTTTGCGCGTCGCACTGTTTTGTGCAGTTGACACTTGCGCAATTTTGCGCGTCGTACTGTTTTGTGCTGTTCACACTCGCACTATTTCGCGCGTCGCACTGTTTTGTGCAATTTATCACTCGCGTTATTTCGCGCGTCGCACTGTTTTGTGCAGTTCACACTCGCGCTATTTTGCGCGTCGCACTGTTTTGTGCAGTTTATCACTCGCGCTATTTTCCGCGTCGCATTGTTTCGTGCAGTATACACACGCGCTATTTTGCACGTCGCACTATTTTCTGCACGTCGCACTGTTTTGTGCAGTTTATCACTCGCGCTATTTTGCGCGTCGCACTGTTTTGTGCAGTTCACACTCGCGCTATTTTGCGCGTCGCACTGTTTTGTGCAGTTCACACTCGTGCTATTTCGCGCGTCGCACTGTGTTGTGCAGTTTATCACTCGCGCTATTTTGCGCTTCGCATTGTTTTGTGCAGTTCACAATCGCGCTATTTTGCGCATCGCACTGTTTTGTGCAGTTTACCACTCGCGCTATTTTTGCGAGTTGCACTGTTTTTTGCAGTTTATCACTCGTGTTATTTTGCGCGTCGCACTGTATTGTGCAGTATACACACACGCTATTTTGCACGTCCCACTATTTCGTGCGGCTCACACTTGCGCTATTTTGTGCGTCACACTGTTTCGCGCAGTTTATCACTCGCGCTATTTTGCGCGTCGCACTGTGTTGTGTAGTTCGCACTGGCGCTATTTTGTGCGTCGCACTGTCTTTTGTAGTTTATCACTCGCGCTATTTTGTGGGTGGCACTCTTTTGTGCAGTTTATCACTCACGCTATTTTGCGTGTCGCACTGTTTTGTGCAGTTCACACTCGCGCTATTTTGCGCGTCGCACTGTTTGGTGCAGTTCACACTCGTGCTATTTTGCGCGTCGCACTGTTTTGTGCAGTTTATCACTCGCGCTATTTTCCGCGTCGCATTGTTTTTATGCAGTATACACACGCGTTATTTTGCACGTCGCACTGTTTTCTGCGCGTCACACTGTTTTGTGCAGTTTATCACTCGCGCTATTTTGCGCGTCGCATTGTTTTGTGCAGTTCACACTCGCGCTATTTTGCGTGTCGCATTGTTTTGTGCAATTCACACTCGCGCTATTTTGCGCGTCGCACTGTGTTGTGCAGTTTATCACTCGCGCTATTTTGCCCGCCACACTGTCTTGTGCAGTTCATCACTCGCGCTATTTTGCGCTTCGCACAGTTTTGTGCAGTTCACAATCGCGCTATTTTGCGCATCGCACTGTTTTGTGCACTTTATCACTCGCGCTATTTTTGCGAGTTGCGCTGTTTTTTGCAGTTTATCACTCGCGCTATTTTGCACGTCGCACTGTTTTGTGCAGTATACACACACGCTATTTTGCACGTCCCACTGTTTCGTGCGGTTCACACACGCGTTATTTTGCGCGTCGCACTGTTTTGCGCTGTTTATCACTCGCGCTATTTTGCGCGTCGCACTGTGTTGTGTAGTTCACACTGGCGCTATTTTGCGCGTCGCACTGTCTTTTGTAGTTTATCACTCGCGCTATTTTGTGGGTGGCACTGTTTTTTACAGTTTATCACTCGCGCTTTTTGCGCGTCGCACTATTTTGTGCAGTTCACACTCGCGCTATTTTGCGCGTCGCACTGTGTTATGCAGTTTATCACTCATGCTATTTTGCGCATCGCACTGTCTTGTGCAGTTTATCACTCGCGCTATTTTGAGCGTCGCACCGTTCTGTGCAGTTTATCACTCGCGCTATTTTGCGCGCCACACTGTTTTGTGCAGTTTGCACACGCGCTATTTTGCGCGTCTCACTGTTTTGTGCCGTTTCCACTCGCGCTATTTTGCGCGTCGCACTGTTTTGTGCAGTTTATCACTCGCACTATTTTGCGCGTCGCACAGTTTTCTGCAGTTTATCACTCGTGCTATTTTGCGCGTCGCACTGTTTTCTGTAGTTTATCACTCGTGCTATTTTGCGCGTCGGAATGTTTTGTCCAGTTTATAACTCCTGCTATTTTGTGCCTCGCACTGTTTTGTGCAGTTTACACTCGCGCAACTTTGTGCGTCGCAATGTTTTGTGCAGTTTATCACACGCGCTATTTTGCACGTCGCACTGTTTTGTGAAGTTTATCACCCCCGGTATTTTGCGTCTCGCACTGTTTTGTGGAGTTCACACTCGCGCTGTTTTGCGCGTCGCACTATTTTGTGCAGTTTATCACTCGCGCTATTTTGCGCCTCCCACAGTTTTGTGTAGCTAACACTCGCGCTATTTTGCACGTCACACGGTTTTATGCCGTTTGCACTTGCCCAATTTTGCGTGCCGCACTGTTTTGTGCAGTTCACACTCGCGCTATTTTGTGCGTCGCACAGTTTTGTGCAGTTCACACTTGCGCTATTTTGTGCATCGCACTGTTTGGTGCGGTTTACACTTACGCTATTTTGCGCATCGCACTGTTTCGTGCAGTTGACACTCGCGCTATTTTGCGCGTCGCACAGTTTTCTGCAGTACACAATCGCGCTATTTTTCGCGTCGCACTGTTTTGTGCAGTTTATCACTCGCGCAATTTTGCGCGTTGTACTGTTTTGTGCAGCTTATCACTCACGCTATTTTGCGCCTGACACTGTTTTGGGTAGTTTACACTCACGCTATTTTGCGCGTCGCACTGTTTTGTGCAGTTTACACTCGCCCTATTTTGCGCGTTGCACAGATTTGTGCAGTTTACACTAGCGCTATTTTGCGTGTCGCACTGTTTTGTGCAGTTTACACTCACGCTATTTTACGCGTCGCACAGTTTTGTGCAGTTGACACTCGCGCTATTTTGCGCGTCCCACTGTTTTGTACAGTTGAAACTCGCGCTATTTTGCGCGTCGCACTGTTTTGTGCAGTTCACACTCGCGCTATTTTGCACGTCGCACCGTTTTGTGCTTTTTTTCACTCGCGCTATTTTTCGCGTTGCACCGTTTTTTGCGGTTTATCTCTCGCGCTATTTTGCACGTCGCACTGTTTTGTCCAGTTTATAACTCCCGCTATTTTGTGCCCCACTATTTTGCAGTTTACACTCGCGCTATTTTGCGCGTCGCACTGTTTTGTGCAGTTCACACTCGCGCTACTTTGCACGTCGCACCGTTTTGTGCTTTTTTTCACTCGCGCTATTTTGCGCGTTGCACTGTTTTTTGCAGTTTATCTCTCGCGCTATTTTGCGCCTCACACTGTTTTGCGCAGGTTACACTCGGGCTATTTTGCGCGTCGCACTGTTTTGTGCAGTTTATCTGTCGCGCTATTTTCCGCGTCGCATTGTTTTGTGCAGTATACACACGCGCTATTTTGCACGTCGCACTGTTTTCTGCACGTCGCACTGGTTTGTGCAGTTTATCACTCGCGCTATTTTGCGCGTCGTATTGTTTTGTGTAGTTCACACTCGCGCTATTTTGCACGTCGTACTGTTTTTTGCAGTTTATCACTCGCGCTATTTTGCGCGTCGCACTGTTTTGTGCAATTCACACTCGTGCTATTTTGCGCGTCGCACTGTGTTGTGCAGTTTATCACTCGCGCTATTTTGCCCGCCGGACTGTCCTGTGCAGTTTATCACTCGCGCTATTTTGCGCTTCGCACTGTTTTGTGCAGTTCACACTCGCGCGATTTTGCGCGTCGCACTGTTTTGTGCAGTTTATTACTCGCGCTATTTTCCGCATCGCATTGTTTTGTGCAGTTCACACTCGTTGTATTTTGCGCGTCGCTCTGTTTTGTATTGTTTATCACTCGCGCTATTTTGCACGTCGCACTGTTTTGTGCGGTTTCTCACTCGCGCTATTTTGCACGTCACACTGTTTTGTGCAGTTCACACTCGCGCTATTTTGCACGTCGCACTGTGTTGTGCAGTTTATCACTCGCGCTATTTTGCCCGCCGGACTGTCCTGTGCAGTTTATCACTCGCGCTATTTTGCGCTTCGCACTGTTTTGTGCAGTTCACACTCGCGCGATTTTGCGCGTCGCACTGTTTTGTGCAGTTTATTACTCGCGCTATTTTCCGCATCGCATTGTTTTGTGCAGTTCACACTCGTTGTATTTTGCGCGTCGCTCTGTTTTGTATTGTTTATCACTCGCGCTATTTTGCACGTCGCACTGTTTTGTGCGGTTTCTCACTCGCGCTATTTTGCACGTCACACTGTTTTGTGCAGTTCACACTCGCGCTATTTTGCGAATTTTGTCTGTCGCACTGTTTTGTGCTGTTTATCACTCGCGCTATTTTGCGCGTCGCACTGTTTTGTGCTGTTCACACTCACGGTATTTGCGCATCGCACTGTTTAGTGCAGTTTATCACTCGCGCTATTTTTGCGCGTTGCACTGTTTTTTGCAGTTTATCACTCGCACTATTTTCCGCGTCGCATTGTTTTGTGCAGTTTACACTCGCGCTATTTTGCGCGTCGCACTGTTTTTTTCAGTTTATCACACGCGATATTTTGCGCGTCGCACTGTTTTGTGCAGTTTATCACTCCCGTTATTTTGCGCTTTGCACTGTTTTGTGGAGTTCACACTCGCGCTATTTTGCGCGTCGCACTATTTTGTGCAGTTTATCACTCGCGCTATTTTGCGCCTCCCACGGTTTTGTGTAGCTATCACTCGCGCTATTTTGCACGTTGCACGGTTTTATGCCATTAACACTTGCCCTATTTTGCGTGCCGCACTGTTTTGTGCAGTTCACACTAGCGCTATTTTGTGCGTCGCACAGTTTTGTGCAGTTCACACTTGCGCTATTTTGCACGTCGCACCGCGGTTTACACTCACGCTATTTGGCGCATCGCACTGTTTCGTGCAATTGACACTCCCGCTATTTTGCGCGTCGCACTGTTTTGTGCAGCTTATCACTCGCGCTATTTTGTGCCGCACACTGTTTTGTGTAGTTTACACTCGCGCTATTTTGCGCGTCTCACTGTTTTGTGCAGTTTACACTCGCCCTATTTTGCGCGTCGCACTGATTTGTGCAGTTTACCCTGCGCTATTTTGCGCGTCGAACTGTTTTGTGCAGTTTACACTCGCGCTATTTTGCGCATCGCACTGTTTTGTGCAGTTGACACTCGCGCTATTTTGTGCGTCCCACTGTTTTGTACAGTTGAAACTCGCGCTATTTTGTGCGTCGCACTGTTTTGTGCAGTTTATCACTCGTGCTATTTTGCGCGTCGCACTGTTTTGTCCAGTTTATGACTCCCGCTATTTTGCGCCCCGCACAATTTTGTGTAGTTTACACTCGCGCTATTTTGCGAGTCGCACTGTTTTGTGCAGTTCACACTCGCGCTATTTTGCACGTCGCACCGTTTTGTGCTTTTTTTCACTCGCACTATTTTCCGCGTTGCACTGTTTTTTGCAGTTTATCTCTCGCGCTATTTTGCGCCTCACACTGTTTTGCGCAGTTTACACTGCGCTATTTTGCGCGTCGCACTGTTTTGTACCGTTTATCACTCGCGCTATTTTGCGCGTCGCACTGTTTTGTGCGGTTTCTCACTCGCGCTATTTTGCGCGTCGCACTATTTTGTGCAGTTCACACTCGCGCTATTTTGCGAATTTTGCGCGTCGCACTGTTTTGTGCAGTTTATCACTCGCTCTATTTTGCGCGTCGCACTGTTTTGTGCAGTTCACACTCGTGCTATTTTGCGGGTCGCACTGTTTTGTGCAGTTTATCCGTCGCGCTTTTTTCCGCGTCGCAGTGTTTTGTGCAGTATACACACGCGCTATTTTGCACGTCGCACTATTTTCTGCACGTCGCACTGGTTTGTGCAGTTTATCACTCGCGCTATTTTGCGCGTCGCACTGTTTTGTGTAGTTCACACTCGCGCTATTTTGCGCGTCGCACTATTTTGTGCAGTTCACACTCGCGCTATTTTGCGCGTCGCACTGTGTTGTGTAGTTTATCACTCGCGCTATTTTGCGCGTCGCACAGTTTTGTGCAGTTTATTACTCGCGCTATTTTGCGCATCGCACTGTTTTGTGCAGTTCACAGTCGCTCGATTTTGCGCGTCGCTCTGTTTTGTGCTGTTTATCACTCGCGCTATTTTGCGCGTCGCACTATTTTGTGCAGTTTCTCACTCGCACTATTTTGCGCATCGCACTGTTTTGTGCAGTTCACACTCGCGCTATTTTGCGAATTTTGCGCATCGCACTGTTTTGTGCAGTTTATCACGCGTGCTATTTTGCGCGTCGCACTGTTTTGTGCAGTTCACACTCGCGCTATGTTGCGCAACGCACTGTTTTGTGCAGTTTATCACTCACGCTATTTTTGCGCGTTGCACTGTTTTTTGCAGTTTATCACTCGCGCTATTTTTCGCGTCGCACTGTTTTGTGCAGTTTACACTCGCGCTATTTTGCGCGTCGCACTGTTTTGTGCAGTTCACGCTCGCGCTATTTTTCGCGTCGCACTGTTTTGGGTAGTTTATCACTCACGCTATTTTGCGCGTCGCACAGTGTTGTGTAGTTCACACTGGGGCTATTTTGCACGTCGCACTATTTTTTGCAGTTTATCACTCGCGCTATTTGTGGTTCACACTGTTTTGTGCAGTTCACACTCGCGCTATTTTACACGTCGCATTGTTTGGTGCAGTTCACACACGCGCTATTTTGTGCGTCGCACTGTGTTGTGCAGTTTATCACTCGTGCTATTTTGCGCATCGCACTGTCTTGTGCAGCTTATCACTCGCGCTATTTTGCGCTTCGCACTGTTTTGTGCAGTTCACACTCGCGCTATTTTGCACGTCGCACAGTTTTGTGCAGTTTATCACTCGCGCTATTTTGCGCGTCGCACTGTTTTGTGCAAATCACACTCGCACTATTTTGTGCAGTTTATCACTCGCGCTATTTTCTGCGCCCCACTGTTTTGTGTAGTTTGCACACGCGCTATTTTGCGCGTGTCATTGTTTTGTGCCGTTTCCACTCACGCAATTTTGCGCGTCGCACTATTTTGTGCAGTTTATCACTCGCGCTATTTTGCGCATCGCACTGTTTTCTGCAGTTTACCACTCGTGCTATTTTGCGCGTCGCACTGTTTTCTGCAGTTTATCACTCCCGGTATTTTGCGCTTCGCACTATTTTGTGCAGTTCACACTCACGCTTTTTTGCGTGTCGCACTATTTTGTGCAGTTTATCACTCGCGCTATTTTGCGCCTCCCACTGATTTGTGTGGTTAACACTCGCGCTATTTTGCACGTCGCAAGGTTTTATGCAGTTTACACTCGCCCTATTTTGCGTGCCGCACTGTTTTGTGCAGTTCACACTCGCGCTATTTTGCGCGTCGCACGGTTTTGTGCAGTTCACACTTGCGCTATTTTGCGCATCGCACTGTTTGGTGCGGTTTACACTCACGTTATTTTGCGCATCGCACTGTTTCGTGCAGTTGACACTCGCGGTATTTTGCGCGTCGCACCGTTTTTTGTAGTTCACAATCGCGCTATTTTGCGCATCGCACTGTTTTGTGCAGTTTATCACTCACGCAATTTTGTGCCTTGCACTGTTTTGTGCAGCTTATCACTCGCGCTATTTTGCGCCTCACACTATTTTGTGTAGTTTACACTCGCGCTATTTTGCGCGTCGCACTGTTTTGTGCAGTTTACACTCGCCCTATTTTGCGCGTTGCACTAATTTTTGCAGTTTGCACTCGCGCTATTTGCGCGTCACACTGTTTTGTGCAGTTGACACTGGCGCTATTTTGCGCATCACACAGTTTTGTACAGTTGAAACTCGTGCAATTTTGCGCGTCGCATTGTTTTGTGAAGTTTATCACTCGTGCTATTTTGCGCGTCGCACTGTTTTGTGCAGTTTATAACTCCCGCTATTTTGCGCCCCGCATGGTTTTGTGCGGTTTACACTCGCGCTATTTTGCGCGTCGCACTGTTTTGTGCAGTTCACACTCGCGCTATTTTGCGCGTCGCACTGTTTTGTGCAGTTTATCACTCGCGCTATTTTGCGCGTTGCACTATTTTTTGCAGTTTATCTCTCGCGCTATTTTGCGCCTCACACTGTTTTGCGCAGTTTACACTCGCGCTATTTTGCCTATCGCACAGCTTTGTGCAGTTTACACTCGCCCTATTTTGCGCGTCGCACTGTTTTGTGCAGTTGACACTCACGCTAGTTTGCGCGTCGCACTGTTTTGTGTAGTTGACACTCGCGCTATTTTGCGCGTCGCACTGTTTTGTGCAGTTTATCACTCGCGCTATTTTGCGTGTCGCACTGTTTTGTGCAGTATACACACGCGCTATTTTGCGCGTCGCACAGTTTTGGGTGGTTCACTCTCGCGCTATTTTGCGCGACGCACTGTTTTGTGCAGTTTATCACTAGCCCCATTTTGCGCGCCGCACTATTTTTTGTAGCTTATCACTCGCGCTCTTTTTGCGCATGGCACTGTTTTGTGCTGTTGACACTCGCTATTTTGCGCATCGCACTGTTTTGTGCAGTTCACACTCGCGCTATTTTGCGCGTCGCACTGTTTTTTGTAGGTTATCACTCGCGTTATTTTGCGCATCGCACTGTTTTGTGGAGTTGACACTCGCGCTATTTTGCGCGTCGCACTATTTTGTGCAGTTCACAATCGAGCTATTTTGCGCGTCACACTATTTTGTGCAGTTCACGCTCGCTCTATTTTGCGCGTCGCACTGTTTGGTGCAGTTTAGCAGTCGTGCTATTTTGCGCATCACACTGTTTTGTGCAGTTTATCACTCGCGCAATTTTGCGCTTCACACAGTTTTGTGCAGTTCACACTCGCGCTATTTTGCGCGTCGCACGGTTTTGTGCAGTTGACACTCGCGATTTTCTACGCGTCGCACTGTTTTGTGCTTCTTATCACTCCCACTATTTTGCGCTTCGCACAATTTTGTGCAGTTCACACTCGCACTATTTTGCGCGTCGCACTGTTTTGTGCAGTTTATCACTCACGCTATTTTGCGCGTCGCACTGTTTTCTGCAGTTTATCACTCGCGCTATTTTGCGCGTCGCACTGTTTTGTCCAGTTTATAACTCCCGCTATTTTGCGCCTCGCACTGTTTTGTCTAGTTTATAACTCCCGCTATTTTGCACCTCGCACTGTTTTGTGCAGTTTACACTCGCGCTATTTTGCGCGTCGCACTGTTTTGTGCTGTTTATCACTCTCGCTATTTTGCGCGTCGTACTGTTTTGTGCAGTACACATACGTGCTATTTTGCGCGTCGCACAGTTTTGTGCGGTTCACACTCGCGCTATTTTGCGCGCCGCACTGTTTTGAGCAGTTTATCACTCGCGCTATTTTGCACGTCGCACTGTTTTGTGTCGTTCACACTCGCGCTATTTTGCGCGTCGCACTGTTTTTTGCAGTTTATCAATCGCACTATTTTGCGCGTCGCACTGTTTTGAGGAGTTTATCACTCGCGCTATTTTGCGCGTCGCCCTGTTTTGTACGGTTGACACTCGTGCTATTTTGCGGGTTGCACTGTTTTGTGCAGATCACACTCACAATCGCGCTATTTTCCGCGTCGCGCTGTTTTGTGCAGTTCACACTCGCGCTATTTTGCGCGTCGCACTGCTTTCTGTAGTTTATCCCTTGCGCTATTTTGCGCTTTGCACTGTTTTGTGCAGTTCACACTCGCGCTATTTTGCGCGTCGCACTGTTTTGTGCAGTTTATCACTCGCGCTATTTTGCGTGTCGCACTGTTTTGTGCAGTATACACACGCGCTACTTTGCGCGTCGCACTGTTTTGTGTGGTTCACTCTCGCGCTATTTTGCGCGACGCACTATTTTGTGCAGTTTATCACTCGCCCTATTTTGCGCGTCGCGCTGTTTTTTGCAGTTTATCACTCGCGCTATTTCCGCATGGCACTGTTTTGTGCAGTTCACATTCACGCTACTTTGCGCGTCGCACTGTTTTGTGCAGTTCACACTCGCGCTATTTTGCGCGTCACACTATTTTTTGTAGCTTATCACCCGCGTTATTTTACGCATCGCACTGTTTTGTGCGGTTGACACTCGCGCTATTTTGCGCGTCGCACTGTTTTGTGTAGTTCACACTCGAGCTATTTTGCGCGTCACACTGTTTTGTGCAGTTCATGCTTGCTCTATTTTGCGCGTCGCACTGTTTGGTGCAGTTTAGCAGTCGCGCTATTTTGCGCGTCGCACTGTTTTGTGCAGTTTATCACTCGCGCAATTTTGCGCTTCGCACAGTTTTGTGCAGTTCACACTCGCGCTATTTTGCGCGTCGCACGGTTTTGTGCAGTTGACACTCGCGGTTTTCTACGCGTCGCACTGTTTTGTGCAGCTTATCACTTCCACTATTTTGCGCTTCGCACAGTTTGTGTAGTTCACACTCGCGCTATTTTGTGCGTTGCGCTGTTTTGTGCAGTTTATCACTCACGCTATTTTGCGCATCGCCCTGTTTTCTGCAGTTTATCACTAGCGCTATTTTGCGCGTCACACTGTTTTGTCCAGTTTATAACTCCCGCTATTTTGCGCCTCGCACTGTTTTGTCTAGTTTATAACTCCCGCTATTTTACACCTTGCACTGTTTTGTGCAGTTTACACTCGCGCTATTTTGCGCGTCGCACTGTTTTGTGCTGTTTATCACCCTCGCTATTTGGCGCGTCGTACTGTTTTGTGCAGTATACATACGCGCTATTTTGCGCGTCGCACTATTTTGTGCGGTTCACACTCGCGCTATTTTGCGCGCCGCACTGTTTTGAGCAGTTTATCACTCGCGCTATTTTGCGCGTCGCACTGTTTTGTGTCGTTCACACTCGCGCTATTTTGCGCGTCGCACTGTTTTTTGCAGTTTATCACTCGCGCTATTTTGCGCGTCCCCCTGTTTTGTACGGTTGACACTCGTGCTATTTTGCGGGTTGCACTGTTTTGTGCAGTTCACACTCACACTCGCACTATTTTGCGCGTCGCACTGTTTTGTGCAGTTCACACTCGCGCTATTTTGCGCGTCGCACTTCTTTCTGCAGTTTATCCCTCGCGCTATTTTGCTCTTCGCACTGTTTTGTGCAGTTCACACTCGCGCTATTTTGCGCGTCGCGCTGTTTTGTGCAGTTTATAACTCCCGCTATTTTGCGCCTCGCACTGTTTTGTCTAGTTTATAACTCCCGCTATTTTACACCTCGCACTGTATTGTGCAGTTTACACTCGTGCTATTTTGCGCGTCGCACTGTTTTGTGCTGTTTATCACTCTCGCTATTTTGCGCGTCGCGCTGTTTTTTGCAGTTTATCTCTCGCGCTATTTTGTGCATGGCACTGTTTTGTGCAGTTGACACTCGCGCTACTTTGCGCGTCGCACTGTTTTGGGCAGTTCACACTCGCACTATTTTGCGCGTCGCACTATTTTTTGTAGCTTATCACTCGCGTTATTTTACGCATCGCACTGTTTTGTGCAGTTGACACTCGCGCTATTTTGCGCGTCGCACTGTTTTGTGCGGTTCACACTCGAGCTATTTTGCGCGTCACACTGTTTTGTGCAGTTCACGCTCACTCTATTTTGCGCGTCGCACTGTTTGGTGTAGTTTAGCAGTCGCGCTATTTTGCGCGTCACACTGTTTTGTACAATTTATCACTCACGCAATTTTGCACTTCGCATAGTTTTGTGCAGTTTATCACTCACGTTATTTTCCGCGTCGCAATGTTTTGTGCAGTTTATAACTCCCGCTATTTTGCGCCTCGCACTGTTTTGTCTAGTTTATAACTCCCGCTATTTTACACCTCGCACTGTATTGTGTAGTTTACACTCGTGCTATTTTGCGCGTCGCACTGTTTTGTGCTGTCTATCACTCTCGCTATTTTGCGCGTCGCGCTGTTTTTTGCAGTTTATCTCTCGCGCTATTTTCTGCATGGCACTGTTTTGTGCAGTTGACACTCGCGCTACTTTGCGCGTCGCACTGTTTTGGGCAGTTCACACTCGCACTATTTTGCGCGTCGCACTACTTTTTGTAGCTTATCACTCGCTTTATTTTACGCATCGCACTGTTTTGTGCAGTTGACACTCGCGCTATTTTGCACGTCGCACTGTTTTGTGCGATTCACACTCGAGCTATTTTGCGCGTGACACTGTTTTGTGCAGTTCACGCTCACTCTATTTTGCGCGTCGCACTGTTTGGTGTAGTTTAGCAGTCGCGCTATTTTGCGCGTCACACTGTTTTGTGCAGTTTATCACTCGCGCAATTTTGCGCTTCGCATAGTTTTGTGCAGTTCACACTCGCGCTATTTTGCGCGTCGCACGGTTTTGTGCAGTTGACACTCGTGGTATTTTACGCGTCGCACTGTTTTGTGCAGCTTATCACTCCCACTATTTTGCGCTTCGCACAGTTTTGTGCAGTTCACACTCGCGCTATTTTGCGCGTCGCGCTGTTTTGTGCAGTTTATCACTCACGCTATTTTGCGCGTCGCACTGTTTTCTGCAGTTTATCACTAGCGCTATTTTGCGCGTCGCACTGTTTTGTCCAGTTTATAACTCCCGCTATTTTGCGCCTCGCACTGTTTTGTCTAGTTTATAACTCCCGCTACTTTACACCTTGCACTGTTTTGTGCAGTTTACACTCGCTCTATTTTGCGCGTCGCACTGTTTTGTACCGTTTATCACCCTCGCTATTTGGCGCGTCGTACTGTTTTGTGCAGTATACATACACGCTATTTTGCGCGTCGCACTGTTTTGAGCAGTTCATCACTCGCGCTATTTTGCGCGTCGCACTGTTTTGTGTCGTTCACACTCGCACTATTTTGCGCGTCGACTGGTTTTTGCAGTTTATCACTCGCGCTATTTTGCGCGTCACCCTGTTTTGTATGGTTGACACTCGTGCAATTTTGCAGGTTGCACTGTTT
>JAPPVO010000032.1:60508-109659 GCA_030407325.1 Camellia japonica | reverse complement strand
CTCAGCGTATCACACGCAAGAGAGGAAAGGGTCGTCTCTCAGCGTATCACATGCGAGAGAGGAAAGGGTCGTCTCTCAGCGTATCACACGCAAGAGAGGAAAAGGTAGTAACCGGGTAAACAATGGTGTAACCAACAGGCGTATCTCAAAGCATTCCATACGGAGAGAGGGAAGGTTTTAACCGGGGGAACAATGGTGTAACCAACAGGCGTATCTCAACGTATTTCATACGGAGAGAGGGAAGGTTTTAACCGGGGAAACAATGGTGTAACCAACAGGCGTATCTCAACGTATTTCATACGGAGAGAGGGAAGGTTTTAACCGGGGAAACAATGGTGTAACCAACAAGCGTATCTCAACGTATTTCATACGGAGAGAGGGAAGGTTTTAACCGGGGAAACAATGGTGTAACCAACAGGCGTATCTCAACGTATCTCATATGGAGAGAGGGAAGGTTTTAACCGGGGAAACAATGGTGTAAGCAACAGGCGTATCTCAACGTATTTCATACGGAGAGAGGGAAGGTTTTAACCGGGGAAACGATGGTGTGAGTGTGTGTGATCGATACACAAAGTAGGCAAAGCGAGTGTGTGATAGATACACTATTTGAGCAAAGTGTAATTGATGTACAAAGGGTGAAGTGAGCATAGTGTGATGGATACACAAAAGACAAGCACAAAGTGTGATAGATGCACTAAGTGAACAAAGTATGGTTGATATACTGAATGTGAACACAAAGTGTGATAGATGCACTAAGTGAATAAGTGTGATGGATACAAAGTGTGATAGATGCACTTAAGTGAGAATGTGTGTGATAGATACACTAAAAGCGAACACAAAGTGTGATAGATGCACTTAAGTGAGAATGTGTGTGATAGATACACAAAATGAATGAAGTGTGATTGGTACACTAAAGCAAATGAAGTGTGTTAGATACACTGAGTGAAGCAAATAAAGTGTGATTGATACACTAAGTGAATGAAGTGTGATTGATACACTAAAGCAAATGAAGTGTGTTAGATACACTGAGTGAAGCAAATAAAGTGTGATTGATACACTAAGTGAATGATCTCAAACGGAACTTCTTTGAATGAACCGTACATACAATATCGTGCATGACTGAGAAAGAAACTTAACAGGTACAATGCATTACAATGCATGATGCTTAAGGAAAGCAATAAATGAACAAAGCGGTGCTTTAGAAAGCACCTCATGAGGTGAGTGGCGGTGAGCCGCTCTACTTTGATGGGGATCTCCCCTTGTGCTCTTCGAACACTTTACCTTGAACTCACAGTACAAAGGCTTTGGAATGTTAACAAGTAACAATATCTGCATGTAGGAGCCACGGCTGCCGCTTGTCTTCCTGATCATACTCACAACTTTCCCTATTCTCCAACGGGGTGACAGACTAGGTTGGTTCAGTATCCAGAATTGAGGTGCATACACGCTATCTCAACCTATGGGGCTTCCATACAGATTTCAAGCCGAGGGCACGCCTCTGGGTATTTAAACCAGACTTTAGTCTCGGAAATCCCGAACCTTTGCGTTCTAGGCAATAGCCATTCGAACTCTAATTTCCACCGTCGCAGTTGGTCTCCTAGGAACTCATCGCAAACACGGCCAAGATGCATCTGGCAGGGGCTGGTATTCAGAGAGAGCATTTCTGATCGCCATTCTGGCTTGAAGTAGACTTGATCTCGAGCTTGAGATAGAGGCACACTCATACTTCAGAGCATTGGCAAGACCTGAAGAGGTACACACGGAATATAGTCTCGGAACTTACTGAAGTTGGAACAAACTCAGATGCCCGATATTTTCCTCTTTTGCTTTTGCTTTGCAGCCCGAAACTCATAGCTTTAGATAGGTCCTGGTTTCACTGTTCTCACATGACCTGGGTTGAACCCTGCGGTTTTATAAAAGAACAAATTCTGTTTTGCACAAATGTGGAGAACAGCACGGCACTCATAGCACAAAACGATTTTATTTTTTTGAAAATGAGAAAAGGATTCTCAACCGGGTATTAAGCCTACAACTGACCACAGCCAAAACAACTCAACACAGAAAAACAAAAGGTAAACAACCTAAACACAACGAGACACGCTCGGGATGAAATGAGACAAACGAAAAGACACGACACTCAGACGTGCACAGGGAGCCTGTTTCACCGGGTAGTGTTTCCCACCCTTTCTCACTTGTGATTCTCACATCACTTGGCACTCAATCTCTAGTTTTCTGAAAAAGCCCTTTTCTCACTTTTTTTCTCATCGCACATCTCTCTATTCTTCAATCTCTCATTTTTCAATCCCTCCCCTGGGTGGTTGATGGATAAGCAGAAAGTTGTGGGCTTTTGCCCCTGGTATTCTACCAGATTCTTCTTCTTCTGCATGCAGCTAGTGAATTCCTCCCACAGAGGGGTTGTGCTACAAATGAGTGTGTAGCGAATCTTCAGCTGACACCGGTTGATGATGCTCTGCCGGGGAGCTTGGACGTGATCAGATCTGTCAAGACGAGGGAGTGGAATATCTTGATCCATTCCCGTTCGTGCTTCGCACTTGGCTTGATACCTCGCTGCTTGGAGGGTGAGAGAGCCTTCAGCACTTTGTTGTTAACTTCAATTGTGCCCTTTTTCTTGGCATGTAGAGTGCCCTTCTTGGCAAATGCATTGATAACGGGGAAAAGACAGAACACCTGACTCCACTGTGCCCCTAGTTCATCGTTTTGACCATTTTTTGTTTTTGCTTTCTACTAAAACAATTTTGACCAACATGAGGGTTAGATTAACATGCTTGTTCAATTTTTGATTTGAAATCACGCAATTCAGGCTATGAGCACTGAAAGTTTTCCTTTTTTGGGTCCAAGAAATGGTCCAGTTTTTGGAAAAAAATGGAACAATTTTCGAGAAAATAGTCAACCTCAGTAAAAATTCTCAAAAACTATTTTTGCACACGGCCACTTGCTCAACGAGCATGAAACTTACTCCTGAGATGCACAACCTCGGATCCAAGGGAAAACTGCCCCGTGCTTGAAGAGAGCTGCATGGCAACGGAAAGTTGCCCCTTGTTTGAACGGCACTACAGCGCATTGAATGGCAACGGAAAGTTGCCCCTTGTTTGAAAGGCACCGCAGCGCATTGAATGGCAACGGAAAGTTGCCCCTTGTTTGAAAGGCACCGCAGCGCATTGTAGTCAGTCCTCAGAGCGATGATTGCAATCGAACTCTCGGATACAGAGGAGGCAAGGATGGTCAAAACCATTACATGGACACACTTGATTTGGAAGTGTTTATGGCTGGACTTCAGAATGAAGTTGCCTACGTATCCCAAAGATGGGAATCAAGCCTTACGTAGTTCGGGGTTAAGGTACACTCGGGTATTTAACCTCTCCTTTTTATGCTCTAACTTTTGCCAAGGCGCCTGTTGCAGGTTTTCGACCTTGCGAGCTTTGTTTTTCTTTTCTTTTCAATTCTTTTCTTCTTTTTTTCTTTTCTTCTTTTTTGTTTTTTTTTTCTTTTTTCATTCTTTGCATTTTTTCTCTTTTTTCTTTTTTTCATTCTTTTCTTCGCTCTAACTTTTGCCTGGGTCGCCCTTCCGGATTTTCGGCCCAGCGAGCCTCTCGAAGGGTAAAAGTGTAACAAGTCCATGCCAAATGGTTTTGAGATTGGAGCCCTCTGTACCCAAGAGAGTGGCTGTTGTATTGATTAGCAGAAAGATCCATCTTTGGCTCTTCGAGCACATCGGACATTTTTGCCCCTAGTTCGAGGGGTGCTTCTGTTCTAGCTTTGCAAGCTTCTTCTGACGAGGTCTGACCTTCTTGATCTGACTTTGGTGCCTCATGTTCAAGGGCTACTTCAAATCTAGCCACACAGGCCTTACATTGTGGTTGACCGTTGAACATTCTGAATCCAAGTTCAAGGTTTGAAAGCAAAAGGGTTGAGTCTCGAGGCCGAGAGCGATCCTAAGCTGCACAATCTCAAGAGCGATTCCACACATGTCTTCGCAGGACCGCGCAAAACATTTTTTTTTGAAAGTTTTTAATAAAACGACAAATCGCTCGCGCTGAAGACAGTGTAGGACCAGTCTGGATCAAAGCTAGGGTCCTTCTCAGTACTCATATTAACAAGCATGATCTCAATCATTAAGGGCTTAGCATGCCTCTCTTTCTTTCATTTGATCAAAGTTTTGCAAATCCCGAGGAATTCCTTCCTCTTCGTTTTCACCGCAGTGTTCAAAAAGTTTTGAAAAACTTAGGTCGTTACAATGACTTCAGGGCACAGGAGAGCAGGTGGAATGCACTGCCATTTCATTCAAATCCCGGCACAACTAGCACACGGCAGAAGCAAATGCGAGAGCGTGGAAATCACTGCTGTTTCATTCAAAATCTGTTGGCATAACTGGCTCCCTGGCAGAAACAGACTCAAAACAAAACAAAAAGACAAACGCAAAACAAAATGGTGACGCTCGAGGTAACACCCCCGGAATCACCCGACTCCTATACAACAGGACTGACTCGATACAACAAGACAGACCCAAAACAAAAGAGACTGACTCAAAACAAAAAGATAGACTCAAAACAAAACAAAAGACTAACCCAATACCCAAGTCAAAATGCAAAATTAACAGCACTTGTACATTGCTCAAAACAGTGCGTGCCATTCCCACGTCTGGAGTTAATCGAGCGCCACCCGCAGCTGGTTCATCTCCTTAATCACATCGCATTATCCCCCAAGTTCACCAATCTAGTGCCAATAGACTTTGCAGAGCTTGGCGGGAGGACAGCTCCGTTGTCAAATAGATCCTGTACTTCATAGCGAAGACGGAAGCAGTCGTCGGTAGTATGGTTGGTTTGCTGATGGTACGCGCAGTACTGGGTAGCATCATGTGTAGACGGAAGAGGGTTCGGGAGAGGCCGAGGCTCAAGGGGTTTGAGATGGCCTTGTCCAACAAGGATTTGGAAAGCTTTGGACAAAGGCATGTGGAGGGTATGGAAGATCCTCTGACCTCGAGGTTGGTACTTCTGGGTTTGTGGATTTTTGCTGGACGCACCAGCAAAGGGATTGGTAGATGCTGGCCTGGTTTGCTGATCTCTTTCGAGTGCAGGATTATAGCTGAAAGGAACGTTTCTGATACAACGACCCTTCTCCCGGCTTGCCCCTTGATTCAAACTGCCCCCAACTTGAGTGGCAAAAATGCCGTCTACAGTTTTTGCAACAACTGCGAGCACTTGCTCTTTGTTCAGTCCCTCGGCTTTCAAAGCCTCAACAGCCAACAAAAGATGCTCATGGGGATCCATGTCCGCCCCTATCTTGTTCTTTCCACTCGCTTCCACTTTGCCAAGGGATTGGCCTTCCCCAGATGTAGCTCACCCCAAGACTGGGGAGGCTTTTGACATGAAATTCCCAGTATGTGATGAGGTTGATGACGGAGCCAAAACTCCAAAGGTCAGATCTGCCACAGTTCTCTGAAGATCTTCGATCATCCTCATCAGCTCAGAAGTAGTGAGTTCAAGGGTTTGAGATGATTGAGGTTCAGGTGCACCCATCATGCATAAGTCCATGCTTTCTGGGATAAACACCTCGGGTTTAAGTATATGGGTCGGGGGGGATATACTGGGGTTGTAGGTGGGTGGCAGTGTATGGCTGAGGTTGAGATGTGGATGAGGTACTTGGTCCTTGGGGTTTTGAAATGGAGCTATTGTCCGGTTGTCAATGAGATTCTGGATCTCATGACGAAGGCGGTAGCAATCATTGGTGCCATGGCCGCGTTGCTGATGATATACACAGTATTTGCTGGGGTTATGTCTGGCAGGGAGTGGGTTTGGCAAAGGTTGAGGATTAAGGGGTTTGAGATGCCCTCTTTCCATTAGGACTTTGAATGCGCTGGTTAGGCTCATATGGAGGGGGGTGAAAAATCTACCCTGAGCTCGGGCTGGGCTGGCTATTCGTAGGCTGGCCTTGGAAAAAGGGTCGGCTATGGCGACTGTGTTGACTTTAGCAGGTTTGGAAAGGCCCTGCGAATCTTCAACTGGCAAAAGTGGGTCAAAGTTCGGCTGGGGTCCCGAAGCTGGGTGTGAGGCAGATGCCCCAGATGGGCGTTGCGTTCAGCACTGGTCTCATCCTGCATTGCAGTTCCCTGATTTAACACTGCTATCATAGCCACAAATCCTTCCGAACCTTGTGCCATCACGGGTCTACTGATGATGTGACTGGTGACTGTCGGATCAGATGAGCCAATGAGTCCTGTATGGCCCTTCTTTGCCTTGCCTCAGCGAAAGAACACCGGTTTCCCTTGAATTGAATTTCTGGCCTCACAAGGTCTATCAGCACTAGTCTAATGTACCTGGGGGATAGTGGAGCCTTCTGAAGCTATGGTTCCAGGACTACCCTAGCAAAAGAGAAAACGGACAGCATCTCAGCCCAATTTCACCAGAACAGATACGAATAAAATCGAATGAGTGTGCTCTCTACTGAATTCTGCCCCAAAATTCCGCCTGTAAGCTGATACCCTCAGGTAAAACTGATTCCACCAAATACTGATGCCCGCAGGCCTGATACCCAAAATACTGAATTGGTGCCCGCAGGCCTGATGCTCAAACTCGCAAACTGATACATGCATTCCCTGTAGAGGCACACTCTAACAAGCACATAACAGATAAGTGAGAGCCAAAACACCCCTATGTTGGGGTAGGGTTGCCCTGTCCTATTTTGTCAGGAGCTAGGGTTTCACTACGCACGCAGCGGCTTCAAACAACCTATAAACGGGTAAGCAACCTGTCCTAGTTTGGAATGGTCACTATGGATCCGAATATGCACTAGGTCGAATGGTCAAAAGGGTGCCCCGGTAAAACCGGGGTTTGTGTTCCCATGCTGTCAGAGCCCAGAGCCGATCAGCCTTATGGACATGCCTTGACAAGACAAGCCTCCGGCAAATCGTTCGGGAATGGCATATGGCAAACACAGTGTCCTAGGCGCACCAATGCGAATGCAATGCAAAGAAACGCACAAGTGTAGACAAAACTGGATATCATGAGTTCGAGTCAAGTTCTCTAAATCCCCAGTGGAGTCGCCAGAAACTGTAGACGTCCCCGAACGCATCCCGGGGAAAGGGAGTGCGAGTCCCCCCCGTTCTGGTTCGATATTGGGTCACTACAGTTCGAAGGACTCAAATGTCACGGTTCTTAATCTTGAACCAAAGAGTCCAAATCCGACAAATCGTTTTGAGAAAACAGATTTTTTTTGAAAGAAGTGCCAAACATGGACTGCTTTGCCAGATACAGAGTCGCCACCTAAATATTTTAAAATGGGAAATTTAGGAAACCCTGACTCGGTGCCAAAAGGCCACGTGTCCGTCATCACCAAAGTTACCTCGGCTCGGGAACTTGGGTACGATTGGGGAAGGTCATTTCGTGAGCACCCCTGCTCGCCCAGTCAAAGACCGGCCTCTACTAACCATGATATCTGTTTTTGAAAACATTGTGAGTTCTTATTCCGGTTATTAGCCTAGGTTACTATGTGATGCGCACAGCATACAAGTATAGACTGGGTCGCCTGAATTGGAACAAAACATTTCATGTTTATTTGTTTGAAAATGGTTTGATGGTGCTACCCACAGGTAGGCTAAGACGTGGATTTGCCACCCTCGGGTGGGCTTAGGAAAACATGATTTTGCCACTATCCAGTGGGCTTAAAACAAACATTTGATGAATTGTCCCAATTCAAATAACTCAACCTCCACCCACAGGCATTCAAGGCAGTTATATCACATAAGCACATAGCCTCATGGTAAGCATGCTATTCATGGCAGCACTCACACGCATGCAAGGATGCTAAAGCATAAAACTCACCGAGTACTCCAAGCCAAAACAGAAGCTCATTAGAAATCATGCATGATCCTAAATATACAGAATTGCCTAATGCAACACATGCAAAGATGCAAATTATAGCAGGCTCGGCTATTCTAAACATGGCATATGAAATGCTACAGCTATCAAGTATTCAATTTAGAATTGAAATACAAATGCAGTTTGTATGATGCGCCGAGCCCGGTGCGTGCAAAACAGATGAATGATGCAAACATGCTGTCATACTGTATGCTAATTGAAATATGCCCTATATCTAACCATCGTAAGCAGGTAAATAAAAGGGAGAAAGAAGTGGGGGTTGGAAGACATACATCACACTCAGCCACACTTATTACAATTATGCCCTCGCGCAGAGGGTCCAAATAAATAATAATACAGTCCGAAATAAAAGAATAATACAGTCCGAATATTACAGTCCGAATAATATACAAATTCCTAATTAATTATCAATTTAAATAAGAAAAACTGTAACTAGCATGCAAGCCAGGGGGCTGCCTTGACTCCGCTCCGGATAATGAAATGATGCATGTTGGGATGTCTTTTCGGAAATCCACTGGGATGCCCCAATTAGCCTCTGTTTGCAATGTTCCTCGAAATACGTGCCAAGCCTCGGAAGACTGCTGATTCTTGATTTTGCTGCAACAGTGAGCAGGAAAAGGGCATAGCAATGTATTTCACAAATATATGCATGCCTCGATCCTCGTGCCACCAATCACGCATCTCGATGCATGATGGCCGAGGAATCGGATTGCACAACTCAATATAGGATGAATGCACATGAATGCTACAACAAAACCTAACTCCATCATGGGTAATCCGGAGTGTCGGTGACTTGGGAATTGAGACCCGTTCCGTCACTCGGAGTACGAAACGTGCCTCGTTTCCCGTGCCCGGGCTAACTCCTATCCCGAACACGATGCAATATGCATGATATGCATGAATGCAACTAAAATGCAATCCTAACATACACAATGCTATGAAAATGAGATGCCTCGAAATGCGTGCACGCGGCATGCAAACCGAGACAATGATCCTAAGGGATGAAATGGCATACGCAATGCAAATTGGGCTTACACTAACATGAGTGGGCCTCAGCCACACTCACATAAGAGGCCGTCGGATGAAAAATGAGATGCCTCGAAATGCGTGCACACGGGCACGCAAACCGAGGCAATGGCATAAAGGCATGAAATGACATGAAATATGATATACAATGAGACCTAAATGAGATGTCTCGAAATGTGTGCCCACGGGCACGCAAACCGAGAAAATGGCATATGGAATGCAACAGGACTAAAATGAGATATGCGATGCAATATGGGCTTACACCAACATGAGTGAGCCTCAGCCACACTCACATAGGAGGCCAATAGATGAAAAGTGAAGTGCCTCGAAATGCGTGCACACGGGCACGTAAATCGAGACAATGGCATACGCAATGCAATGAGACTAAAATGACATATAGAAAGCAAAATGGACTTATACTAATATGAGAGAGCCTCAGCCACACTCACATAAGAGGCCAATAGATGAAAATGAAGTGCCTCGAAATGCGTGCACACGGGCACGCAAACCGAGGCAATGGTACTAAAGTATGAAATGGCACTCCAAATGCAAATTGGACTTATACTAATATGAGAGAGCCTCAGCCGCACTCACATAATGGTCCCGAAATGACACCAAATGTACGGAATGGTCCCGAAATGCGATATTAAGCGCCCGAAATGGCCTGCAGCCATACTAAACATGCATAATTGGTACATGACATGCAAAACAGTAGCAAGGAAGCCCCAAAATATCATTTTTTACAATACAAAACATGGCGAAATAGTGAGCATAGATAGGACAACAATGGCACGCGAAAATGGGGGCCAAGAGAGGGGTATTGAAGCAAGTGATGTATACGATGCTCAAACTGAAAAATTTCCTTCTACAACACTGATGAGGGACCAAAAATATACATATTTACAGTAGATGACATCCCCCAATTCAGTATGCAAACATGCTAAAAATGTCATGCAAGAATGAAGCCAACAAAGGCTAGAACATGAGGTGTACCATACATTCATCAAATAGCCTTGGACCCTTAACAAAACATGACAAGAAGGCCAAAATATGGATATTTTCAGTACTGCTCATGGCCGAAAACAGAAGCTAGATAGGCCTAAAAAGCATGCAAAAATGGGGGCCAAATAGGGATATAAAGACAAGCACAACATGGAGACCCCCAACAAGGTTGATCCCTTCTACAATGTTGTAGAGGGACGCAAAATAAGCTTATTCACAGTTCATTACATGCTCCAAAACAGACTACATGTAGGTCAAACAAATCATGCAAATTTACGGTAAATATGAGGATTTATGAAGCAAGTGCATGATAGAGAGGTCAAACATGGTTGAGCCCTTCTTCAATGTTGAAGAGGGGCTCAAAATAGATCCACTTACAGTTTACATTATGCTCGAAAACAGATCACTCATAGGCTAGAAATTTCATGCAAAAAAATGGCATATAAGATGGTATTGAAGCAAGTACCAAATGGAGGGCTCAAACAGGGTTCAGCCCTTAAACAAACATGAATATAAGCTCAAAAGAGTGACCATTTTAGTTAGGGTCGGAGCCTAAAACAGTGAGAAAATAAGCTTAAGAAATGAAGCAAGAAAATGCTACAAAAGAGGGAAATGGAGACTTACCCTTGTAGACAAGTCTTGGCTGCCTTTTGCTTGAATAATGGATGCTTCTAAGCCTCTAAAGAACCTCTCCTTGCTGCTGGAAATGGAGTGGTGATGGGGATGCTTGATGGTGATGAAGAAATGGCACCAAACTTGAAGAAAAATGACTTTGGAGCTTGGAAATGGAGAGAAATGGGAGGTGGAAGGTATATCTCTCTCTCAAATGTGTCTAAACAATGTCTAACCTTGAGCCAAGAAGCCAAGCCTCTCCTTTATAGAGGAAAGGCATAAAAAAATCTAAAGGACCTCTCTAATCCTCCATACACGTGTATGGAGGATGGTCCAATTGGCAACCAGCTGGCACAGCTGGAATACACTGAGGAAGAGGAAAATGGCCGGCCAGCTCACAGGGGCAAAAAGGTCATTTCACAAAAAGGGTGGCCAGCCAGCTAGATTTTCTGGCCGGCCAGCTAGTTTTCAGGAACTTCCGGGGAAGAAGGCTGGCCGGTGGGTGCTAGGGAAGTCCAAATGTGGCCATTCAAGTGTCCAAATTGAAGCCCCGGAAGTTAGCTTTCCAATGGCGCAAACCTTGCATCAAAATTCCTCCTGTGGAAACAGTTATGCCCGTTTCCGTGAAGCCGCGCAGATTTCGGTTCAACCGGAGTGATGCCCTACTTCAATCAACCATATCTCCTCCATCCAAAATTGAACTTAGGAGATTCTTAAGTGGAAAATGAAGCCCCGGAAGTAAAATTTTCAATGGTGGTGGCCTCATACTTTAATTCCTCTTGTGCAAAGAGTTACGCCCGTTTCGGTGAAGCCGCGCAGACTTTTCCTTCCCGGATCCACTTTTCAAAGAGGTTTCAAAATGGACAAAAGAATTACTGGCCGGCCATGTGTTTTTAGGATCCTCCCATGTGTGTACAACACAAATATGTGGTTTTGGCTCGAAGAAAATGGCCCTAGGGTGTTCAACATTAGCCCGGAAGTGAGAAAAACGGGCGCCGGGGGGCGCCGGAGGAGCATAACTGGTTGCTGAGACAATTGTTGGCCTCCCACCCTCCAGTGTTCTTCCTGGGGATAAAACAGAGGTACCTGCCAAAAATGAACAAAAACCGATGCAAAACGAATGCTCGGGGGCCAAAACACGCAGTTCGGGGTCCCGAAAACCGGCCGTTAAGCGCCGAAAGTGGTGTTTGGCCACGAAGTGGGTATCTAAGACCCCAGTGTCCCTCGAAAGGGAGTAAATGAGATGCATGCCAAAAGCTGGAGGAATCGGAGATGGTTAGGCGGTCCCGAACCGAGGCACATGGCCTGACGGCTCCGAAAACCGGGAACCGGGCTCCGAAATGGGCGAAATGGCCTACGGCCACGAAAAGTAGCCCACGGCCACTGAGAGATAATCTACGGGACCTCTCCCTCCCCTCAAGAAAGAAAACAGAGAAAACCGAGTCTGGTTCGCAAATCGAGGCAAGGCACAGAAGAGGGTTCGGAAGTCCGGAGGCAGGGCGCACGGCCGCGACTCTGAGACTTCTGAACGAGCACAATAGGCAACATCACCGAGCGCTCAATCGGTGACGTCTGAGTCTTAAGGTCGGTCAAAAATGGGGTGTCTACAGGTGATCAATCGGTGGTGCCCAAGTCTTAAGGACGGTCAAAAATAGGGTGTCTACAGTTGCCTCTCTTTAATAGAGCTCGAAGTCATGAAATGATGTGTGTGAATGTCAAAGCCCAGAGACGACCCATTTTGACAAGGCCGTAGACTTGGTCAAACAATTAAGACATAAAATAAATTAGTTGAACCCGAGGGTTGCCTACGTATCCCTTTGCAAGGAATCAAACCAGCGTTGTTCAGGGGCTGAATGCGAAGTGATATGCATGATGCAATGCAAATAAAAACGAGCATACCACCCGAAAATTATGAAAATGAGATTCAATGTAATGCAACAATTGAAATCAATAAATGAGAGCAATCTTACCTACGCTTCGACGTACGATAAACAAATCCCATCTACATCCCTGTGCAGAAAGGTTAACAAGAGATAAGCCCAAACTACACTTCCGTATAGAGAGGCAAGAAACAAACCAAACTACACTACCGTGTAGAGTGGGTAACAAGAAACAATCCTAACTACACTTCCGCGGAGAAAGGAACAAAACAACCCCAACTACACTACTGCATAGAGAGGTAATCCTAACTACACTTCCGCGTAGTGAGGAACAAAACAAACCAAGCCACACTACCGCGTTGCAAGATAATCCTAACTAAACTTTCGTGTAGCGAGGAACGAGGGCGACCAAACTACACTACCGTGTAGAGAGGTAATCCTAACTACACTTCCGCATAGCGAGGAACAAAACAAACCAAGCAAAACTACTGCGTGGTGAGATAATCCTAACAACGCTTCCACGTAGAGAGGATGACAGCAAACTTAGCCGCACTACCATGTAGCAAGGAACAAGAACACCCAAGCTACACTTCTGCGTGGAGAGGAGAGAAACAAACCAAACTACACTACTGCGAAGAGTGGGTAACAAGAAACAATCCTATCTACACTTTTGTGTAGAGGAGGAACAAAACAACCCCAACTACACTACTGTGTAGAAAGGTAATCCTAACTACACTTCTGCGTAGTGAGGAACAAAACAAACCAAGCCTTACTACCGTGTGGCGAGATAATCCTAACTATACTTCTGCGTAGAGAGGATGAAAAAACAAACCAAACCACACTACTGTGTGGCGAGGTGAAAGGGAGGGAACCCAAATCAAACTCACATGATGAGGGTGGACACCAGAATTAAAAAGCACAATGCACGTGAATACAACACAATGCGACGTAACTGAAAATCAGTATGATGACAATGCATGTTCTATGCAACATAATAGACAACTGACATAAGATGTAATGCACGTTCTATGCAAATAGGATAAGTATATGAATTACGATGCAATGTGCACATGCAATGTAAGAGGTACGTGAGAATACATATTCTATCCAAAAGATATGTGAATCGAAAAGCCAGACAAAAGCGATGTTCGCCAATGACCTCCGACTTACCACTGGGAGGTTCTGCAAAATGCTCAAAAAGGACACAACTTGCTCACATTTGAAATCGGGACATATTCATGCACCGCAGACATAACGGGATTTAGAACGATGCAACCGGAACACTAGTTCGAGACCTTCGGAAACCAAATCCACTTCAAGTACCTGAATCCTTATTCCCAGACCCAAAACAGGACCTCCTATACATTGATTGGGTAAAAGAGCAACAAAACTAGCTCAGGACCACAAATGGGACTGGTCGGCCACAAATGGGTGTACGGCCGGCCACCGAGTGTACGGCCGGCCATTTGTGGCAATTCGGGGACAGTTTTGTCCTTTGCCTCGGATTTTCTTTAAATCATCACCAAACCTCATTTGGCACACACCCACACCACCAAAATCTTTCTCTCTCTCTCTCTAGGTGTTTCCTCTCTCTAGAGTTGTGTTTTGTACACGTTTTCCAATGGTCCACGTAAACTTTATTCGTAAAACACTTTTGGTCCTCTACACTTTGAACTGATCAGATTTTGATTTCGTTGATTTTTTTTGAGTTTTCATCACTTTGGGTTCATTTCCCTTGGGTTTTTCTTGGGCTCCGCAAGATTTCCCGGGTCTTGACTTTTTCTTCCATTTTCTCTCCTAGGGTTGACTCTTTTTATTTTTATTTTTTTCTTTTCTCCATTTTTCACCACTTTTCACCCACTTTCTAGATGGCAAATGACGTCCCACATGACGGTGCCCCTCCCGAAGTACTTGTGCTTCCACCCATAGTCGAGGTAAAGGAGTGCTAGCAGTTGCCGAGGCAGACAGGGCAGCAGAGGATATCACCGCTGATTTTGAGGCCAAGGCAAAGGCAATCTTTCCACCAAGGCTCGAGCCTGAGTTGCTACTGCTGAGACTGAGGCTATTTGATCCAGCCACTTACCACCCACAGATGCACGGGATGGCCCCTGGCGGCATGATGCAGTTAATGATTTTGTCAGTGGCATGTCGGAGGACGTTTTGTTGAGAGAGTGGACCTTTCACCTTTCTGACGACGTTTCTGAGGTACAAACTTTGCTTTCATGTACTTTATTTGTTTATCCATTTCATTATTGCTTCATCATAACCTGTCATCTGCCTCATTCTTTCCTTGCCACAGGAGGACTTTTGCTCTTCGAGAGGTTACGGGACTGTGATGGCCAAGGACTAGTATCGCGAGGTTCTTGCTCAGGTCTGCGATCTTGTCGATGAGGTGGGCTTTGGCCTATTCCACACCGGGCTCTCACACCATATGACCAGCTGGGCCTTACTCGGAGCGTTGATGTAGAGGTGGTGGGACATCACCAACTCTTCCTACTTCTCTTCCACCGAGGAGATGACGATGACTCCTTATGATTTCTCGATGATCACCGGCTTAGGCGTAAGGGGTTATCCGATTCCCTTTGATATGGATATGGGCTAGTGGGAGGTAGCTTGGATCTACCTGCTTGGAGCGACCCCACCACTATACAGACCAGCCATTGTTAGATACAGCTAGTTCCTCGAGAACTTCCGCAGGAGTCAGCCTGAGACTCAGAAGGAGGTAGAGCAATACACTTGGGGCTTCTTGATATACCTTCTCGATGCCTCCTTGTTTGCGAACAAGTGGAATATCGTGGGCTTATATCTGTTGAGCGCCCTTGTGACCTTGTCCCGAGTTCGGTTTTATGACTGGGGTGGCACTGGCCTTGCCACCCTCTACGGCTACATGAGCTCTGATTCCCGCATGAGGGGGAACAAGGTTGGAGGCTGTTGGAGAGCTTGGGAGGTATGCACTGTACTTTCATTTTCTGTTCGCTTCTCATGCTTTCTGCTTTGCATTTTTTGCTTCATAGCTGTCCATGCATTCTGCTTTATGCTTTGCACTTTCTATACTGGTCATACACTGATTCACACTTTATCTTTGCCTTATAGCTTTGGGCTTATGCTTATTTCGCGGCCCTTGCCCCGGTGCTGATAGGGGAGGTAGCACCAACTGTGCCCTACCCGCGGTGATATAATGGTAGGTGCTGGCACCGGCACCGGCACCGCAATGACATGAAATTCGTTTTCTTCTGGTAATATTTTGACATAGTGGTAGCCCGCGAGATAATCTGAAACCCACAGTCATTTCTTCTTTATTTCCGTTGCTACTATTCTAATTCATACTCTGACAACTAACAGCACTTGTAAATTCTCCATTTACAGATCACGTGGCGGCCATAGGCGATGATGCCTGCTGGAGTCTGAGACCAGTATGTTAGGGCTTGGGCTACCTCCTGGTACCGGATCTTGCTGGAGGGCCCATTCTGCTGGACTTGGTTTTTGGGTGAGTGTTTTGTACGCCAGATCATGAGTCTACCTGTCCTAATTATTCATGCTTTACCTCTAGGTTCGACGAGGCCAACAGATAGCCTCCTAGTTGAGGCCGGGGCAGGACGCGGCCAATTTTCGGCAAGACAGAGACTACACAGCCTTCATCAAGACTCACCTTATGCCACCCTTGACTAGAGTTTGTGCTAGTGATGCTGCAGGTGCCCCCATTGCCAGAGAGGCTGCCCAGGAGGCCGAGGCTGATGTCGAAGAGGCCCCTTCCATTATACATGCAGTCAGTTGGCCAGCGATTCCTACTACGATTCCTTGTGGGTGGCCGAATGGGATGGTCTATCAGATCCCGATGGAGGCACCGAGGGCAGGGCACAGGTATGTCAGAGCCCCGAGCGCACCTCAGGAATAGACCACACTTTACAACTTGCATCCCGCATTTTTCCTTTTAGATACTGATTATTCAAATTCACTTGCAGGCGCCCACAAAGTATACGAAGGGCCTCCTTTAGCTGGTTGCTTGTCTAGTTCACATGGTGTAGAGGAGATAGACGCTGCTCGTTCTTCATGGTATTTAGGTATATTTCCTTTCCTTTCGCGCATTGCATTGCTTCCTACATTGCATTGACATGCCATACTCCCATTGATACATGATACTCCCACTGTAAACAGACATGCATTCCGGCATTGCCTCACACTGCACTGATGCACTATACCAATGCTAAATCTGCCTTCTACATCATACTCATACTGCATACTACATTCTGCAATAATACATACATACTGTGTGTCATGACCCGAACCCGCCCCCAAGGGTTAAGGACATAACCGGCCAGTAATCATGAGATTACCTACGGCCTTAAACCAAATCAGATATGTTATAACAGAGTTAAGGGGGCCAAACAGAAGCAATTTCAAACTTTTGTCCATAGAGCTGTGCTTACATGGCACATCATAGCAATCCATACATACACATGTTAATAACTCACATCAAAATATGTAATAACACAAAGTTCTGTACATACAGGATCATCCAAGTCTTAGTCAGCCTAACTAAAACTTATATACAATCGTAATCCAAAGTCCTCACCAACATGACAAAATATAACAAAATAGCAAAAGGGCGAAGACAAGTCTCGTGCGTGAGACGTATGCGCTGACTCTTCAAAACCTTGGTTGTTTCACACAAACTTCACTGAGGCTGGGTTTGGACCACCCTTGGCTCATCTACAGACACATGAATGAGCGTGAGCGACAGCCCAGTGAATAATATCAAATAAAGAAGTTACACGATCGGTGCGTAGAACAATATACACCAAACGTCCTTGGGCCCAATTCATATTTCTATCTAATATATATATATTTATGTCAAGTAACTGCGGTTCCAAACACATCAAACGACCTCGGGCCCAATTCATTCATGTCAAATGGCCTTCGGCCCATTCATTCTTTCATCCATGTCAGACTGGCCTTTGGCCCATCTATTCTTTCTTTCATGTCAGACTGGCCTTTGGCCCAACCATTCTTTCATTCATGTCAGACTGGCCTTTGGCCCACTCATACATTCATTCGAATTAACGAACTTATAAGACTTACATAGAATAAGTAAGTAATTGGACAAATAACATACTTCAGATATCTTTATTAAGATATTACTCACAGTGATCGGCTGGATGATTTGCCCTGGAGCTCGACCCTACACATTACATAACACATATGGGTCACAAACGATTCAATCCGTTCTTAATTCATACACCTCTCTTAGGCTTCTTTTTAATTCATTGATAGTGCTCAATGCATGCCTAAGAGTACTTAGAAGTGAAAGAGAACGGAAAATGAAATACAGAATGCTTTTATAAAATTTCTGAAACAGGGGTCCCCGCTCGAGCGTGAACTCCCCCGCTCGAGTGGACCTATTAGGTCTACAAAAGTACTGGTTACATCATTTTTACGCTCGAGCGTGAAGTTGGGCGCTCGAGCTGAGAGTCTCACTACATGGTTCCCCGCTCGAGCGGGAATCAATGTCTGCAAAATATTCTGCGAGCTCGCATTTTACGCTCGAGCGGACTTCAAGAATTCTGGGTTTTCCAGAACTTGTTCTTGAGCTCAAATTCGACATTCAAAGGTTCCAAAGCTCATGATTTTGGTTCAAAACATGCAAACACATCACACTACATGAGAATGAAAGGGTATGACACCAAATTGCTCAAAATCATCGTCTAATTCTCAAATTATCCAACATTTCCTTTGTATAACCAAAACTCATGCATTCAATTTCATACCATATTCATATCTCTATCAATTCAACATGCATGTTAGTCTTTGACTTCATTTCTATTTCTAATGATGCAAATGGTGTTCATTCTCATGAAACTCAACAAAATCATGCTTGCATGTATGATCCAATGCTCATATTCCCATATTCAACCTAATACATGCTTGATTATGCCAAATCATGGTAATTCTATGCATGCATGCACACCTTCGCTTCAATTTCATCACTTATAACACAAATCTTGTTCTTGATCATCAATCAACTTTAAATTCACAAAATTACAATATTAAACTCATGAATTCCTAATCAATTACTCACCTAGAAGCTCAATCTTCCCAATTTATGATCAAATCTTGAGTTGGTCTTCAATTTATTCAAGCTTCTTGAGCAATTCATCAACTTGAGCTCTCTCTCTCTCTAACCGACCCTCACTCCCTCTCTTTAGAGTGATTCTCAGCTTTGAGCTCAAACAAATGAAATAAAAGTGTAGTAGAGTCCCTTATACAAGTCCTCTCTCAGCACATTTCATTAATATTTAAATAATTGAGCACTAACCCATTAATTTAATCTAATTAATTTGACCCAAATCAATTTCCAATTAAATTTCCACCGTAGGCTCTAAAAATTACGCCCATCACAATGGCGTAAACGATTTCGGATTTTGTGGCCGATAAGGGCTTCAATTTAAATTTCAAAGCAGAAAGTCAAACAGATTTTCCTACGGTGAACAGAAATTCAAAACCACATATATTCACATAAATGGCACACAAAATCATATAAGACACATAATCACATTCATAATAAGGATCAATTAGCATAATACGGAACAGGGTTATCACAGTCTTCCCCCCTTTAGGAAGTTTGGTCCTCCAAACTTAATTTACCTTCGTCGGGAAACAAATGTGGGTAGCTTAGTCGCATTTCATCCTCTTTTTCCCATGTGGCATCCGTCCCATTGTGTTCTTTCCATTCCACTTTCACCATTGGGATGGATTTGTTTCTCAATTGTTTCACTTGCCGGTCAACGATTCGTTCCGGCCATTCGGCGTACTCCATATTTTCGTCAAGAGCTACCCGGTGATAATTAATCACATGAAACGGGTCTCGAAGATAACCCCTCAACATTGACACATGAAACACATTATGGATTTGTTTGAATCTCGATGGCAGGGCGACTCGATAAGCAATTGGACCAAGTCTTTCCAGAATTTGAAACGGCCCAATGTAACGGGGTGACAACTTGCCCTTCTTCCTAAACCTGACTTGGCCTTTCATTGGGGTCACACGGATAAATACATGGTCACCCACCTCATACTCGAGAGGCCTTCTTCGAACGTCTGCATAATTCTTTTGTCGGTCCTGAGCTGTTTTGACCCTTTGCTGAATAGTTTTGATCTTTTCAGAAGTATCTTGCACGATTTCAGGCCCAAGTAAAGCTCTATCCCCGACTTCTGCCCAACAATTGGTGATCTACACCTTCTACCATACAGGGCTTCATATGGTGCCATACCAATGCTGGAGTGGAAGCTGTTATTATATGCAAACTCTGCAAGTGGCAAATAGTCTTCCCAACTCCCCTGAAAATCCAAGGCACACATCCTTAGCATATCTTCTAACGTCTGTATGGTCCGTTCTGATTGCCCATTTGTCTGCGGATGGAATGCAGTAATAAATCTCAATTTTGTTCCCATAGCTTCCTGCAAACTCTTCTACAATCTAGATACAAATTTCAGATCTCTATCCGACACAATAGAGGCCGGAACTCCGTGTAAACAGACAATCTCATCAACATATATTGTGGCCAGTCTATAAGCATTAAATGTAGTTCTAACTGGTAGAAAATATGCAGAGTTAGTCAGTCTATCAACTACGACCCAAATAGATTCCATACCTCGAGGAGTCCGAGGTAGACCGACAACGAAATCCATAGTCACATGCTCCCACTTCCATTTAGGAATAGGGAGAGGTTGAAGTAGACCGCCCGATTTCTGATGTTTAGCTTTAACTTGCTGACATTGAAGACATTTGGACACATATTCTGCAATCTCCTTCTTCATTTTAGGCCACCAATAGCTTTGTTTCAGATCCCGATACATTTTATTGTTACCCGTATGCATAGCAAACACTAATTTGTGGGCTTCATCTAAAACCCTTATCTTTAGTTCCGGAATATCTGGGATACACAGTCGGTTCCAAAATCTCAACACTTCGCCTTCAATGCTAAACTTTTCTTTCGGACTTGTCTCAAATTCATCAATCACTTTCTTGAGGAATTCATCCTCTTTTTGTTTCTGTTTAATTTCATCAATGATTGCCGGTTCGGCTGAAATAGAAACTATCAATCCGCCCTGTTCACACAATACCACTTCAATTTCAGACTTCTCAAAATCTTGCAAGATCTCTTTCTATTCAGTAAGCAAACAAGCCATACTCCCCATTGATTTTCTGCTCAATGCATCAGCAACTGTATTAGCTTTCCCGGGGTGATACTGAATCTCAAGATCACAGTCTTTTATCAGTTCAAGCCATCTCCTCGGTCGCATGTTCAACTCCTTTTGCGTAAAGAAGTATTTCAGACTTTTGTGATCCATGTAGACTTCACACTTTGCCCCATACAAATAATGCCGCCAAATTTTCAAAGCAAAAACAACTGCGGCCAATTCTAAATCATGTATTGGGTAGTTCTTCTCGTGTGGTCTCAACTGTCGGGAGGCGTAAGCAATAACCTTTCCGTTCTGCATTAATACACAACCCAAACCTTTATAAGACGCATCACTAAAAATTACAAAATTTTCGTGCCTGTGAGCAATATCAATATTGGTGCAGTGGTCAGTCTCATTTTCAGTTCATGAAAGGCAGATTCTCTTTCGCTGTTCCACTCAAATGGTTGCCCTTTGCATGTCAGTTGGGTAAGAGGTACAACTATTTTTGAGAAATCTTTCACAAATCTCCTGTAGTACCTAGCTAAGCCCGTGAAACTGCGGACTTCTGTCACATTAGTCGGTGTAGGCCAATTCACAATTGCCTCTATTTTCTGTGGGTCCACTGAAATTCCTTCATTGTTGATCACATGCCCTGAAAAGATAACTTCATCCAACCAAAATTCACATTTCTTTAGTTTAGCAAATAATTTCTTTTCTCTAAGTGTTTGCAGGACAGTCCTCAAATGATGTTCATGTTCGAATCTATTCTTGGAGTATATCAAAATGTCATTAATAAAAATCACAACAAATTTGTCAAGGTAGGTTTTAAAAATTCGGTTCATTAAGTCCATAAACGCTGCTGGAGCATTAGTCACTCCAAATGGCATAACAAGAAATTCAAAATGACCATACCTCGTTCTGAATGCAGTCTTCTCAACATCTTCCGCCTTTACTTTCAACTAATGATACCCGGATATCAAATCAATCTTGGAAAACACTTGTGATCCCTGCAACGGGTCAAACAGGTCATCAATACGGGGAAGGGGATATTTATTCTTTATTGTTACCTTGTTCAATTCTCGATAGTTGATACACAAACGCAAGGTTCCATCTTTCTTTTTCACAAATAACACCGGCGCACCCCATGGTGAAGTACTAGGCCGGGTACACCCTTTGTCAAGTAGGTCTTGCAACTGTTCTTTCAGTTCTTTCATTTCAGCAGTAGCCATTCTGTAGGGAGTTTTGGAAATAGGCTAGGTGTTTGGCATAATCTCAATTGTAAACTCTATCTCCCTGTCTACCAATTCCCCTGGTAATTCATTTGGAAACACATTTGGAAATTCCCTAACAATTGGGATATTATTCAATTCAACATTTACAGATTGTTCAGACAACACATAACACAAATAACCCTGGCACCCTTTCCTGATCAGTTTACATGCCTTCATTATAGATATTAAATAAGGTGGAGGTACTACCCTGTTACCCACAAACACAATTTGTTCATGTTCTGGTGGTCTAAACACAACCCGTTTTGTCACACAATCAATGGTAGCATAATATTTAGTTAACCAATCCATGCCCAAAATTACATCAAAGTGCCTAAAGTTCAAGGGTAACAAATCCACATATAGAATGGCATTCCCAACACACATATCACAAAAATGATATACAGATTCACACAATACAGATTCCCTAGATGGAACAGATACACATAGCAGATATGGCAATAATTCTAGAGGTCTACTTAGCCTAGATGCAAGTGCACATGTTACGAAAGAGTGTGTTGATCCGGAGTCGATTAACACAAAAGCATCCTGATTACATATAGAAATAGTACCTGAGACAACTGCGTTGGCATTCCTTGTATTGCCTGGAATAAGCGCAAAAACTCTCCCTTGTCTCACGGTATCTCCGATGGTAGTAGATCTCATAATATTTCCCGGCTTCGGGATTGATGTAGTTGAGCTAGCAGCTAGCTTTCCACTGTTTTGATTACAATCTCTGGCCATATGCCCTTGTTTACCACATTTAAAACAGGCTCCCGACACACGATAACAAACTCCACGATGCCTTTTACTACAGATATTGCACATAGGAAATGTATTTCGGGAAGAATTCGCAGTATTTGAGGAGCTCGTGTTCTGCTTTTTCAAAATTTTCTTCTTTGAAAATAAGCCTTGCTTTTTGTTGCTTTTTCAGTCAGTTGTTGACTTAGCCTGTCTAGCTATGTTAGCCTCTGATATTATGGCCCGGTCTAGCACCCTAATATAGGTTTCCAGCTTCAAGACATTCACCCTTTCTAAAATGTCGCTTCGAAGCCCACCTTTAAAATGCCTCGCCTTCTTATAATCAGTATCAATCACATGTGGTGCAAACCTGGCCAATTCAGTGAATTTGGCCTTATACTCAGCCACCGTCATACTGTCTTGCTTTAGTTCCATGAACTCTGATACTTTTTTGTCCCGGACACACTGGGGGAAGTACTTATCATAGAAAATTTCCAGGAATTTGGTCCAGTCAACATCCTTATGATTCTTACGCATTAACCTCCACCATCTTCTTGCTTCATCTTCTAGCATAAAGGTGGCTAGAAGCACTTTCTGTGTCTCCGAACAAGGGAACACTTCAAATAGTTTTTCGATGCCGAGGACCCACTTTCGGCTTTCAATGGATCTAATCCGCCGTGGAACTGTGGTGGTTTCATTTTCTTAAACTCTTTGGTGAAAGCTATTATTCGGTCATCATTCTGTAAGTCTGGCACAGGAGGTGCCGGAGGTGGATGTGGAGGATGTGGTTGCTACCACTGTTGTTGCCACTCTTGTTGTTGCCTCAATGTTTCTGCCATTTCCTGAATCAATCTTTCCATCCTATCCATTCTGGTAAGAGAGGACTCTTCTATCTCATCACCTCTTATTCTCATCATCTGATTAGACTTACATTATTCTTTATACAAAAGATTCACAAGTATGCATATACTGAAGAGCATACATATTCAAATAATTCGCAATGCAAGCAAATCACAACTTATAACACATAATCGTTCACATTAAAACATTTAAGCGTATTCTCGATGCTTCAAAATTCATACTTATCACATGAATGCATCCTAGATCTTTTCTAGACGCTTATTGCTCTTTTGGACAAGTGTGTGAGTTATTAACTCGTGCTCTGATACCACTCTGTCATGACCCGAACCCGCCCCCAAGGGTTAAGGACATAACCGACCAATAATCATCAGATTACCTACGGCCTTAAACCAAATCAGATATGTTATAAGGGGGCCAAACGGAAGCAATTTCAAACTTTTGTCCATAGAGCTGTGCTTACATGGCACGTCATAGCAATCCATACATACACATGTTAATAACTCACATCAAAATATGTAATAACACAAAGTTCTGTACATACAGGATCATCCAAGTCTTAGTCAGCCTAACCAAAACTTATATACAATCGTAATCCAAAGTCCTCGCCAACATGACAAAATATAAAAAAATAGCAAAAGGGCGAAGACAAGTCTTGTGCGTGAGACGTATGGGCTGACTCTTCAAAACCTTGGTTCTTCCGCACAAGCTTCACTGAGGCTGGGTTTGGACCTCCCTTGGCTCTCCTACAGACACATGAATGAGCGTGAGTGAAAGCCCAGTAAATAATATCAAATAAAGATGTTACACGATCGGTGCGTAGAACAATATACACCAAACGGCCTTGGGCCCAATTCATATTTCTATCTAATATATATATATATATATATATATATATATATTTATATCAAGTAACTGCGGTTCCAAACACATCAGACGGCCTCGGGCCCAATTCATTCATGTCAAACGGCCTTCGGCCCATTCATTCTTTCATCCCTGTCAAACTTGCCTTTGGACCATCCATTCTTTCTTTCATGTCAGACTGGCCTTTGGCCTAACCATTCTTTCATTCATGTTAGATTAGCCTTTGGCCCAACCATTCTTTCATTCATGTCAGACTGGCCTTTGGCTCAACCATTCTTTCATTCATGTCAGACTGGCCTTTGGCCCATTCATACTTTCATTCGAATTAACGAACTTATAAGACTTACATAGAAGAAGTAAGTAATTGAACAAATAACATACTTCAGATATCTTTATTAAGATATTACTCACAGTGATCGGCTAGATGATTGCCCTGGAGCTCGACCCTACACATTACATAACACATATGGGTCACAAATGATTCAATCTGTTCTTAATTCATACACCCCTCTTAGGCTTCTTTTTAATTCATTCATAATGCTCAATGCATGCTTAAGAGTACTTAGAAGTGAAAGAGAACGGAAAATGAAACACAGAATGCTTTTATAAAATTTCTGAAACAGGTGTCCCCGCTCAAGCGGACCCATTAGGTCTGCAAAAGTACTGGTTACATCATTTTTACGCTCGAGCGTGAAGTTAGGTGCTCGAGCTGAAAGTCTCACTACATGGCTCCCCGCTCGAGTGTGAATCTACCCGCTCGAGCGGGAATCAATGTCTGCAAAATATTTTGGGAGCTCGTATTTTACGCTCGAGCGGTGGTTCCCCCGCTCGAGCGGACTTCAAGAATTCTGGGTTTTCCCGAACTTGTTCTTGAGCTCAAATTCGACATTCAAAGGTTCCAAAGCTCATGATTTTGGTTCAAAACATGCAAATACATCACACTACATGAGAATGAAAGGGTATGACACCAAAGTGCTCAAAATCATCGTCTAATTCTCAAATTATCCAACATTTCCTTTGTATAACCAAAACTCATGCATTCAATTTCATACCACATTCATATCTCTATCAATTCAACATGCATGTTAGTCTTTGACTTCATTTCTATTTCAAATGATGCAAATGGTGTTCATTATCATGAAACTCAACAAAATCATGCTTGCATGTATGATCCAATGCTCATATTCCCATATTCAACCTAATACATGCTTGATTATGCCAAATCATGGTTAATTCTATGCATGCATGCACACCTTCGCTTCAATTTCATCACTTATAACACAAATCTTGTTCTTGATCATCAATCAACTTTAAATTCACAAAATTACAATATTAAACTCATGAATTCCTAATCAATTACTCACTTAGAAGCTCAATCTTCCCAATTTATGATCAAATCTTGAGTTGGTCTTCAATTTATTCAAGCTTCTTGAGCAATTCATCAACTTGAGCTCTCTCTCTCTCTCTAACCGACCCTCACTCCCTTTCTTTAGAGTGATTCTCAGCTTTGAGCTCAAACAAATGAAATAAAAGTGTAGTAGAGTCCCTTATATAAGTCCTCTCTCAGCACATTTCATTAATATTTAAATAATTGAGCACTAACCCATTAATTTAATTTAATTAATTTAACCCAAATCAATTTCCAATTAAATTTCCACCGTAGGCTCTAAAAATTACGCCCATCACAATGGCGTAGTCGATTTCGGGTTTTGTGGCTGATAAGGCCTTCAATTTAAATTTCAAAGCAGAAAGTCAAACAGATTTTCCTACGGTGAACAGATAGAAATTCAAAGCCACATATATTCACATAAATGGCACACAAAATCATATAAGACACATAATCACATTCATAATAAGGATCAATTAGCATAATACGTGTAGACGTGCCCTCGGGGCTCACTACGGTTCGGACTCAATTTGTGTCATGGTCCTGTATCTAATCTCGCAGAGTGCAATGCAAGACCGACGAATCATCAAAGAGTCCAAATCTGGCAAATCGTTTTTGAAAACAGATTTTTTTAAAGAAGTGCCAAACATGGACTGCTTTGCCAGATACAGAGTCGCCACCTAAATATTTTATTTTGGGAAAATTTAGGAAACCCTGACTCGTTGCCTAAGGCCACGTATCCGTCATCACCAAAGTTGCCTCGGCTTCAGAACTTGGGTACGATTGGAGAAGGTCACTTCGTGAGCACCCCCGCTCGCCCGATCAAAGATCGGCCTCTACTAACTATGATATCCAGTTTTGAAAACATTATGCGTTCTTATCCCAGTTATTAGACTAGATTTACTATGTGATGCGCACAGCATACAAGTATAGACTGGATTGCCTGAATTGGAACAAAACATTTTATGTTTGTTTAGAAAGCGGTTTGCTACTCGCAAGTAGACTTAAAATGCGGATTTCACCACCCTTGGGTGGGCTTAGAAAACATGATTTTGCCACTATCTAGTGGGCTTAAAACTCACAGTCAATGCATTATTCCAATTCAGATAATCCAACCTTCACCCACAGGCATTCAGGCAGATTTGTCACATAAGCACATAGCCTCATGGTAAGCATGCTATCATGGCAGTCATTCACACGCATGCAAGGATGCTAAAGCATAAACACTTACCGAGTACTCCAAGCCAAAACAAAAGCTATGTTAGAAATCCATGCATGATCCTAACTATACAGAAATGCCTAATGCAACACATGCAAAGTGCAACTAAGATAGGCTCGGCTATTCTAAAGATGGCATGTGAAATGCTACAGCTAACACGTATTCAATTTGGAATTGAAATACAAATGCAGTTAGTGTGATGCGCCAAGCTCGGTGCGTGCAATACAGATGAATGAATGCAAACATGCGAGCATAAGTATGCTAATTGAAACATGCCCTAATCTAACCATCATAAACTGGTAAATAAAAGGGAGAAAGACGTGGGGTTGGAAGACATACATCACACACGCACACTTATTACAACATTGCCCTCCCTCGGAGGGTCCGAATAAATAATACAGTCCAAATAAGTACAAAACCCTAATTAATTAACAAATTTAACTAGGAAAGCAGTAAACTAGCACGCAAATCTATGGACCACCTCAGCTCTGTTCCAAACGATGAATGATGCATGCTTGAGTTACCTTGCGCGGAAATCCATTGCGATGCCCCGATTAGCCTCTGTTTACAATTAAGCCCAGAATATTGTGTGAAGCCCCAAAAGACTGCCGGTTTCTGATTTGTTACAACAGAGAGGGAGAAAGGGGCATGGCAAAGTATTTTCACATATGTATGCTTGCCTCGATCCTCATGCCACCAATCACGCATCTCGATGCATGATGGCCGAGGAGTCGAATTGCACGACTCGATGTCAAATGAATGCACATATAAACACAACAAGACCGAGACTCCATCATGGTTAATCCGGAGTGTCGGTGACCGAAAATTAAGACACGTTCTGTCACTCGGAGTACGAAACGTCCCTCGTTTCCCATGCTTGGGCTAACTCCTATCCCAAACACGATGCAATATACGTGACATGCATGAATGCGACTAACATGCAACCTAGCATACGCAATGCTATGAACTGGCATACACAATACTTGATATAACATGGCATACACAATGCTCTAACATACAACCTAGCATACACAATGCTATGGACTAAGATGGCATACACAATGCAATATGGGCTTACACCAATATGAGTGGACCTCAGCCACACTCACATCAGCGGCCATAAGATGAAAATGAGATAACCGAAATGTGTGCACACATGCACGTAAACCGAGGACCGATTCCTAAGACACAACATGCAACTCTAACAAGGCATGGCAAAGGATGAGAGATGGCATATGAACATGTAAATTCCAGCACTGAAACATGATGCTAAATGATCCCGAAACATGGAAATATGGCACCCGATGCATGAAGTAAACCCCGAAACTCAAAACTAGGCACATGTATTGACTTATAGCTATGCAAAGCAAGCATTATTTGAATATGAAGCACAAAGACAGAGCCAAGGTAGTCCCAAAAAAAGTACATTTCTAGCTTAAAGCATGACCAAAAAATGTTAACATGATGGACTAAAATAGCATGCAAATTTGGCTAGCAAGCATAGTTTACATGGCATGTATATGAAGCGTATGAGAACTTATCAAACCAGCCAAAAATAGTGAATAAAATATGTCAAAATATGCTCAAATAATCACTGAAATGCAACCAACATGTGCAAAAGTGATGAGCTCCTTTAGAGGGTCATACAAGGGGTTGTTAAGCACATATAAGATAGACACTTAGCAAGACCAAACCAACTCTGGAAATGGATTATGAAAGCCCTAAAACTCACCAAATAGGCCATGAAATCAGTCTAGAAAATATGCAAAGGAAGGCCTCTTTGAGAGGCCTTGAATGGGATTGCTCTACACATGCATCATAGACATAAGATATGGAAAAATGGGCTCTTAACAGAGCCTAGGAAGACCTTAAAACCCTCAGAATAAGGTCTGAAACATGACTTCAATGCATGAAAAATAGAGTCCCTTTGAAAGGCCAAACATGCTAGTAAAGAGAATGAGGGGTGAGAGGGTCACCCCTCTATGATTTCAAAGTTCAAAACCTCATCAAAGTCACTAAAAATCCACTGGATTTCAGTGGCTAAGAGGCCAAAACAAGGCCAATACGAATGCTCAAATGTATGGCTCAAAGCATGTAGAAATGAAGCATGCAAGGAAGGAGATGACTCCAAACAGAAAAGTGACCTCAAACAAACTTAAAGAGGAGGTCAAAAAAAGACTTTTTCCAGTTTATAGCATATCTCTAAAATGCTCACAAGTAAGGCTAAAATATGATGCAAAAATAGCCCTAAAAGAGAGATTGAACAAACAAGGAAATAGATGACTTCTAACAGAAAAATGTCCTTAATAAAAGTTGAAGAGGGGGTCAAAATAAGATACTTTACAGTTTGGGTCGAAGCCCAGAAATGCAAGCAAGAAGGGATAAGGTATAGAGCAAGATAAAGCTTCAAAGAGGGGGAAGATGACTTACCCTTGTAGCACAGCAATGCAGCAGCTTTTGGTCCAAGAAAATGAGCTCCTAACCTCTAAAAATCAGCCTCAAGGTGTTTGAATGGGTGGTGGAGGTAGTAGGCTTGGAGGTGTAGTGTAAAGGCCAAGAACAATAGGTGTTTTGAGCTTTGATGAGAGAGCTATGGAGGGTTGTATGTATAAATCCCAGCTGGTTCTTCTAACCCTTGCAAAATGAGGTGGAGGGTTGGTTATATAGAGGAGAAGTGAGGCTTCTTGGAGAAGCCAAGAGAAAGGTTCAAGGCTTTTAAGAGAAGCTTGACCAAAGGGGTCAAGCTTCTTGAGGAAGCTAAACCAAAAGGGTCAAGCTTCCCCAAGAAGCTTGACCAAAAGGGCCAAGCTCTCCTTGAAACCAAGCAAAGGGGTGAAAACCACCTTAAATGGACCAAAAACCAGGGCAGACCCTCGGACAGAGGGACAGGTGCAAAACAACTGGCACAGCTGGAATGCACCCAAGGAGACAAACCTGGCCGACTAGGTTCAAAAGGTCAAGGTGGTCGGCCGGCCACCTCCCCTGGTCGGTCGACTAGGGGTCAAAAGGGTCAAGAATTATTACTGGTCAGCCACCCCAAAAAGGTGGCCTCCCAGATGAGTGCAACATAGCTGTGTAGAGAAAAACCAGAAAAAGTGACCCAAGAGGGAGAAAAACCATCTTTTTAGAGGGGTTCAAAAGGGCCAAGATGAATTACTGGTTGGCCTACCTATATTGGTGGCCTCCCAGGTGTGCACAACACAATGATGGTATGAAAAGCCAGAAACTGTGGCTCAAAAGTGAGAAAAATCAACTTTCTATCAGAAAAATCGGCTTTTGGAGAGAGAAAATGAAAAAACTGGTTTTTCAGGGGAAAAGGTGGCCTCCCAGCATCCTACCACCTCCCTAGCAATGAAAATAGGGTCCTTACCAAAAATGGACCAAAACGGATGCAAAACGAACGTTCGGGGCCAAAACGCACGGTCTGGGGTCCCAAAAACATGCTGTTAAGCACTGAAGGTGGCGTATGACCACGAAGGTGGTCTCCCGGGCCACAGTGTCCCTCTAAAGGGAGGAAATAAGGTGTGTGCAAAAAATTGGAGCAATTGGAGGTAGTTAGGCGGTCCCAAATCGAGGCGCACGGCCGACGGCTCCGAAAACCAGAAACTGACCTCCAAACGGGAAAGACGGCCTACAACCACGAAACGTAGCCTACGGCCACTGAGAGATAGTCTACGAGACTTCTCCTTCCCCTCGGGAAGAGAAAACAGAGAAAACAGGACCCGGTTCGCAAATCGAGGCAAAGCACAAGAGAGCCCGGAAGTCCAGAGGCAAGGCTCGCAGTTGAGACTTTGAAACTCCAGAACAAGCAAATTATGCAACATCACTGAGCACTCAAATGGTGACGTCTGAGTCTTAAGGTCGGTCAAAAATGGGGTGTCTACAATACGAAACAGGGTTATCACACTGTGTCTAATCCTTTGACATGTGTTTTTCAGATCCCACCTGCACCGAGGACACTAGTGGCAATGGTAGCACCGGCGACACCTTCTCCAGTGGCAGGAAGGAGAGGTAAACAGGCCCCAGTACGTGGCCGAAATGAGCATCTAGGTCAAGGCAGGGGTAGAGATGCCCAGGGTTGGAGCAGTGAGACAGAGGAGACCTTCTCATTCTCAGAGCCAATTTTGAGTGGAGATGATTCTGAAACTGGTGGTTCCGAGGATGCAGTGAGCCAACACTCTAAGTTGAGAGCAAGGACAACGATGTTGGCTCGGGGTTCGGTAGCGAGGATGATGCTGAGGCCGGCTCTAAGTCAGAGAGTGGAGATAGCAATGCCAGCTATGGGTCGAAGTCTAATTCTAATAGTGGTGCCGACGGAGATAGTGCCCCTGAGTCCCCTTCGAGAAAGAGGATGAAAAGGGCCTCCCAAGCTTGATGTGACTAGAGCAGATTTTGTACTCTTTTGCTTTGTTTATTTTGTTTTGGTAGCTTAGCACATGTATAGCTTCAGATTGGTTTTTACTTTTTGTTTTTGCAAAGACTTGTATTCCCTTTTGTAAAAACTATGATCAGGGTAAAACCCTGCAATTTTATAAAAAAAAAGCTTTGTTTTGCATCATGAGCACCACACTTTCATAGAATGAGAATGGAATTGAATTTGAAACCAAACTGCTTGTATTGGAATGATGTTCTCAATCGGGTAATGAGCCAACCAACGACCAAAATACAAAATACAAGTCGATAAATAGGAAAATAAAGTAAAAACAACTCAAACATAGTTATTTACACATGATACAAACAAAAGACTCAAAACAAGACCTTAAAACATAACACCTAGAATAGAAACAAACTGCCCAACTGCTAGGCCACCAATAGTGGACGGTCGGCCACTAAAGGGGATTGCCAGCCGGGCAGTTGTGGTGATGCCTTAACTAACTGGCAATTGGCATCGACTCACAGTCTTATCTTCTACAAAAGGTCTTTCTTCACAATTTCTTCACCAGAACTTCATTCTTGCTGTTGTTTCTTCCACAAATGGAGATATTCCTTGCTGAGAAGCTCAAAGATTGGGTAGCTACTTTGGAAGGCATGAAAAAGGTAAATTTCTGAGGTTTCAGCTTAAACGCACTTTTCCCGTTGAGCCGTACTTACATTATTTTCCATTCCTCCATGCTACGGTCCGATGTTGGGACCTAATTACACATGTATTTCGCTTCGGCGTACAGGAAATGTGTCCGAATCTTGAAGAGTTTCATGTATTAATTGAATCCCGGCGTGATAAGAAAATCATGCCTCAGCCTCGTTTTGGCCATGCCCAGGTTTGGGACGAATGTGTAGGCTCACTTTGGATGAAGCTCAATCTTTGGCTCATAACAGGGAAATAGATATACCCGGCTTGATTCATTGATTTTCTGACATCGGTGATAAAGGCGACCTTCTCTGGCGAGGTTATCGGCAACATGTCCTCTGTTTATGTATGCTCGCACACTTCCTTCTTGCCCCTAGTTATGGCGGAGCCAACATTAAGCTGATCGAAGTGGCCTAATGCCTGAAAGAGGGTAAAAGCTACATCACTTTGGCCCTGGCCCAACTCTAATGGGTTTAGATGCTTTTCATAGGCGAGAGACTACTCGGTTCGTAGGGAGTCCACTACTACTCCAAGTATTGTTTCCCATAATTTCTGATATATTATTCTCACATCACTTGGAACTCAAACTCTATTTTTTTCTTAAAGCCCTTTTCTTTACTTTTCTTTCAACGTACATCTCTCTATTCTTTAATCTCTCTTATTTTTCATCCCTTTCCAAGTATGGCAAATGGATAAGCTGAAAGTAGTGGACCCTTGCCCTGAGTATTTAGCCTTAGCTTACTTATTCTGCCAGCGGGTGGTGGAATTTCCCTCAGAGGGCTGGTGGTGCAACTGGATGTTTAGCAGATCTGCAGCTGACATAGCTTGGCGCTGCCCTCGGCTTAACTTGATTGAGATGATCTACAACATGTCCCGACAACCGAGTATATAGTTTATTGGCCTTACGCATTGCGTGTTCTATTTTTCCTTTCGGTTCAGATGCCAGTTTGGACATGATCAGACCTAATCGGAGGAGAGGGTGGAATACCTGGCTCCATTTCTCATTTGTGCTTCAAACCTGACTCGGTACTTCACTACTAAAGGATAAGAGAGCTTTTGGTCCCTACCCCTAGCTTCAGTTATGCCCTTTCTGGCGAGTGCTTGGCTTGGCTTGATGGCGAGGCACTGGTGGGGCCAACTTTGGCGATAGTGACTTTTGCAAGTACGAGCGGAGGACATAGGAACACCTGACTCATCTATGCCCCTAGTTTATTGCTTTGACTTTTCTTTTCAAGTTTTATGATGTAAAAGCAAATTTGAGTTACTCAGAGAGTTAGAGAATGTATTCATGTTGAAATCAATGGAATTAAAGTTGTGAGCACTAAAAATTTTCTTTTTTGATCCCAAAATGGTCTAAGTTGTAAAAGGTAAATTTTGAGAAAAATCAACTTATATTAAAAATTTTCAAAACCATTTCTGAAAATGATCACTGCCTAACACACACAGAATCAACCCTCAAGATGCAGAGCCCCGAATTAATAGATCGCAACTGCTCATAAATGCGTTTACCATCACTGCTCTGTCGTACAATCGGCCCTTCTGCTAAAATAGAGGTAAAACAACCGAGCTAACAGATGATGGAGGAAGATGGCCCGATCAAATAAACAAATAGGATAGTTGAGTTGGAGATGGTTATGGCCAAACTCCAAGATGAAGTTGCCTACGTATCCCAAAAATGGGAATTGGGCCTTACATAGTTCGGTTCGGGTTCACTCGAGTATTAACTCTCTCCTTCTGCGCTCCAACTTTTGCCAAAGTAGCCTTTAGGGTTTTCGACCTTGCGAGCTTAGTTTTTCTTTATTTCTAATTTTTCATGCTCTACCTTTTTCCTAGGTCGCCCTTCTGGATTTTCGGCCTAGCGAGCCTCTCAGGGATAATATTTCTTCAACTTGTCCATATTGATTTGCTGTGAAAACTCCAAGCCATCTAGGTTTATGAGAATAATCGTCCCTCCTAACCAGATAGATTTGATGATATAGGGACCAGTCCAATTGGGTCAAAACTTGCCCCTATGGTCTACTGATGGCTTCTTTGGTGATGAAAGTTGTGTAGGGCAAATGTTCAATTTCTTCGGCAAGAGGAGAGTCAAATCCTAACCTGATGCCCCATTTTGGATGGTTTTTAGACCTTAAAACCCTCTCTTTCAAAATATTTTTGAAATAAAGTTCCTACGATGTTACGAGGCTCGCATTTCGTTAAATGTTGCGCTTTTCGGTAAACCGAGCGAGGACAAAGTGGAAATGAATGAAAGAGAGATGAAATCTTTGAAAAATATTTCAAAACACCTTGTTCAGGGGTTTGAAGTTGAAGAAAAGAGGAGAAGAGGGAAGAAACTAAGTTGGAGAAGAAGATGGGCATGAATCGCTAAGAGAGAGTCGAGCAGCCCTCGCTAAATCAGGCCTATCCTTTTGATTACTTGGATTTTAGCTATGAGGCCACCACCATTGGAACAATTACTTCCAGGGCTTCATTTTTCACTCAAGAATCTCATAAAGTCGAGTCCGGATGGGGGAGATATGATTGGTTGAAGTTGGACATCATTCCGGTTGGACCGAAACTGAGCATCGTTTACTAAAAGAGGGATATCTCTTAGCACACATGGAATTTTGAGGTGAGGCTACCATATTTGGAAAGAAGACTTCCGGGGCTACAGTTTAGGCTTAAGAATGACCTGAAAAGGAGTCCAGATGAAGGAATTAGGCTTGCTTCAAGTCAGGGACTAGGACTGATTTTTTCCATCGGCCTCTATGGGAGTGCATCGGCCACAATTGGACCTCATTGGCCATAGGTCGGCCAAAAGTGAACCTTATTGGTCACAAATGTTGGCCGATCGGCCAAAAATGTCCAAAACTCAGATTTTTTTGTAGATATTTCTCCTCCAGCTGTTTCCAGCTTGCTCCAGCTGTCCTAGCTCAGATATTTTCGACCAAGCTTGATATTTTGCTATGTAATGAAGCCTTATATCTCATATTCAAGGGTTAGCACATTTGGAAGGCAAAAAGCAATTTTAGGAGCCTCTCTTTCTAGAAAAGTTCTCTCTCTCTAGGAATTTCAGAGCAAAAGTTTAGCTTTTCACTCAAGCTTGCTCTCCCTCTTGACCTTGTGTGCATGCAAGAGGTATACTTGAAGATATACCTCACCTTTGCCTAGGCATCCTTGATCAAACTCAACCACCATTGGGCTGAGGTTCTTTGAGGATCATTTTGAGCCCCAAAAGCTGGTTTTAGCTCAGAGTTTGGACCTGTTTTGCAGTTGTGCTTCAAAGGTAAGCATCTCTCTCTTTTAAGCTCATTTTGTACACTATCTTGGCCAACTTTGCATGCTTGTTTTACCACCTTTGCAAACTCTTTTTGGCTTGGTTTTGAACTGAGAAAATCTCTGTTTTTCAGTCCTAAAAGTGATGGTTTAGGCCTATTTTGTGTTAGGGGGTTGTCTCTCCCTTTTGTTCCTTAGCTTGTATAGCTTTTGAGCCATCTTCTAAGGCCTTTCAAAAAAAATTTTCGGGGCCTTTTAACCATTGAAATCCATAGGATTTTTAGTGGTAAAAACCTTATTTTGAGGTTCAAAATAGGAGGGGGTGGTCCCCTCTCCTTTTGTCTTGTTTACTTGTGTTGATAGCCAACCAAATGAGCATGTGTTTCTACTCCTTGGAGGCTTTGTTTAGGCTCATTTTTGTGACTTTTAGGAGCTGCTACAACTCTATTTTAGTCTGGTTTGGTCACTTCTTGCATGTTTTATATACTTGTAGTGTAAATTTGCACACTAGCCTAACATGCATCATGCTTTAGACCATCATTCTAGTGTGATTTTGGCTTAACTCCAGCAAGATTTTGGCCATGTTTTAGCATTCTTAAGCTTTGATTTATGTTTTCTTGGTCATGCATGCCTTGCTTTGTATAGCCATAGTGCATTCTAGCTCACTAGCCTTGAGTTTCCAAGCCACTAGCATGCATTGCTTGGGCTATTTGCATGATTTGGGATCATTTGATATGTGATTTCAGTACATGTAATGTGGCCATGCACTCACATCTTTCACTCTTTCAATGCCTTTGGAAGGTTGTTCTTTATGCCTTAAATGTGAGCCCTATATGTATGCCATCATGCCTAAGCTTTTGGGATGCCATCTCAGTGGATTTTTGGTCTTATTTTGTCATGGTCTAACTCTATTTTTGGTCGGTTATGGCATCCCTCATTTGCTTCTTACACTTGTAGTGTAAGTCCTCTTTGCTAGCCTTGCATGCTTAATGAGTGAGCTTATTATTCTAGCATGTGTCAACTTGGTATTAGCCCATTTTGGTGTTATTTTGACATGCCATAACTCTGATTTTTATTGGTAAAGTCATCCCATGCTTGGTTTTGGTAGGTGTAATGCAATCACCCTCATTGGCCTTGTATATGTCATGTTTTGTGCCTTCCATTCTAGCATGAGTTAGCCCTATTCAAGCATGTTTCTACCCTTGTTTTGACCTGCCTTGGGACTGTTTTGAGTCACTTTGGCCCTTTGGGGCTTGCTTATTGTGGCCATGGTGTAAGTCCCTTAGCTAGCTTTAGGCTTTGAGCCTCCTTGCATGCTTTGTTTATCATATGTGCATGATTTAGCCTAATTTGGAATGTCATTTCAAGGCCTACTTCACTGCCATGCTCTCACATTTTATACTCCTTCAATGTGCTTGAGAGTTGGTGCCTTCATGCTTTGTTTGTGAACCAACTGGCATGCATGCTTGCATATACTTTTTGGACTCCATTTTCAGCATACTTTGGCCATTGTTTTGGCATGTATGAAGCTTATTTGTGGTTGGTTTGGTCCTTCAAGTGTTGCATTACATAGCCCTTGCCATTGCATGTTGTTGCATGCTCATGTTGCTTGCATATTGTTGTTGCATGTTCATGTTGTTTGCATGTTACATGTTGCATTATCTTTGTATGTTTGTAGCGCTGCATTGTGCTTGGGTTGGAAGTTGATCCAAACATGGGGAACGAGGGGCGTTTCATACTTGAAGTGATGAAACACACCTAATTCCTTAGCTCACCAACACCTTTGATCATGTATGATAAGGTGGAGGTTCATTGAGTCCTATGTGGTATTTGTGTGCATTCATCGTCATTGATTTGTGCAACTTGGCCTCTTTGGCCATCATGTATTGAGATGCGTGATTGATGGCTCGAGAGCCGAGCATTACACTCCTTTGAGCATGTGACATGATAAGGAGTGTGGTTGCACACACATTTTCTTGTAAATACACTACCATGGCTCTGTTAGTGTTCTGTTGCAGCAAAAGGAGAATTTGCAGGAAGCGGTGGCCGATCGACCACTCGGTCTGCCGATCGACCATCAAAGTTGGCCGATAGCTATCAACTTTGGCTGATGGCCATAAACATTGGCCGATGGCCACTCCTCTTGGCCGACCACCTCTCAGCATGGTCCCAAGGTGGATCAGAATCATCTTGGAAGTTGGCACAATTTTCAGAAGTCCAAAATAGTGCAAACAGAGGCATCATGAGGCACGACAGTGGATTTCCGAGCGAAGCCGACCGAGCATGCATGCATCCGTCGTCACGAGGCCATTTCAGTGCTTTTGTTAACTTGGAATAGTTATTTGTTTCAGTTTGTTTTGTAATAATTAATTAGCTAAGTTAGTTAATTAGTTGGTTTGTAAATAAGTAGCTTAACTTAGATGTAGCTTAGCTTATTCATTCGGACCCTCAGTCGAGAGGCCAAATTTTGTAATAAGTGTGCGTGAGTGTGTGAATGTCTTCCAACCCCACGTCTTTCTCCCTTTTACTTAACCGCTTATGATGGTTAGTCCTAGGGCATGTTTTAATTAGCATACTTATGCTCGCACGTTTGCATACATTCATCTGTCTTGCATACACTGGGCTCGGCGCATCATATTAACTCCATTGTATTTCAATACATTTACTTGAATGCGTGTTCAATAGCATGTTATCAAGTTGCATTTCATATGCCATCTTAGAATAGCCGAGCCTATTTTAGCTGCATTTTTGCATGTGTTGCATTAGGCATCTTAACATAGCTAGGATCATACATTGATTTCTAACTAGTTGTTGTTTTAGCTCGGAGTACACTGTAAGTGTTTATGTTTTAGCATCCCTGCATATGTGTTAGTGTTGCCATGATAGCATGCTTGCCATGAGGCTATTTGCTTAAATGATATAACTGCCTGAATGCCTGTGGGTGAAGGTTGGATTGCTTGAATTGGAACAATTCATCGAAATGCGAGTTTTAAGCCCACTTGAGGTGGCAAAATCATGTTTTCTAAGCCCACTTGAGGGTGGCAAATCCACGTCTTAGCCTACTTGAGAGTAGCACCTTCAAACCATTTTCAAACAAACATGAGATGTTTTGTTCCAACTTAGGCGATCTAGTTTATACTTGTATGCCGTGCGTATCACGTAGTAAGCTAGCTAATAAGCGGGATACGAGCGCATATGTTTTCAAAAACAAAATATCATGTTAGTAAAGACTGATCCTTTGACAGGGCGAGCGGGGGTGCTCATTGCATGACCTTCCCCTCTCGTACCCAAGTTCTCGAGCCGAGGCAACTTTGGTGATGACGGACACGTGGCCTCAGGCACGAGTCAGGGTTTCCTAAATCCCCCCAAAACAAAATATTTAGGTGGCGACTCTGTATCTGGCAAAGCAGTCCATGTTTGACACTTCTTTATAAAAATCACTTTTCCAAAACGATTTGCCGGATTTGGACTCTTTGGTGATTTATCGGTCTTGCATTGCACTTTGCGGGATTAGATTCAGAACCGTGACATTGAGTCCGAACTATAGTAGCTTAATGAACAAAACGGATTCCGCGCCTTTCGCGCGCGGAGCCGAGACGTTCGAGCACGTCTATAGGAGCCCGATTGTCCTTGAGTACCATATCTCCTTTCATGAGATTCATGGACTTAACCTTCTTGTTAAAAGCCCTAGGAATTCTTTGTTGGTAGCCCTAGATGTGATATAATGCCTTCAGCCTTCTCTCATCAAACAACATTAACTCCTCAAACTTGCTCTGTTGCAATCTGCCTCTACTATCTAATATTCAGCCATAATTCGCAGCGACGACACTTCAGTCTCTATTGGCAGAACAGTTTTCATCCCATATACTAGAGAATAGGGGGTTGCCCCCGTGGATGTTCGAATCAACGTTCTGTAGCCCCAAAGAGCAAAAGGTAGCTTATCCGGCCAGTCCTAATAGGTCTCCACCATCTTCCGTAGGATGTTCTTAACATTATTGTTAGTGGCCTTAACAGCGCCATAGATCTATGCTCTATAAGTCGATGACTTGTGAAAAGCCACATTATATTTCTTGATTTGATCCACCACATTTTTCTTGAAGTGCGAGCCATTATCTGATATGATCTCGTTCGGAACCCCATACCGGCAGATGATGTTGTTTCTGATAAACTTGGCTACATGCAACGCTTTCAGCACAGCATAAGACTGGGCTTCCACCTACTTTGTAAAGTAATCAATTGCCACTAAGATGGACTCATGTCCATTTGAACGCTTGGGCAAGACTGCACTGATAACATCGATTCCCCAGACTAAGAACGGCTATGGCGAAGTCATGTTGTAGAGCTTGGACGGCGGGATATTCATGCGATTGGCATGGATCTGACATTTGTGGCACTACCATATGAAACTAATATAATCCTCCTCCATGGTTGACCAGAAATACCCTTGTCTGAGGATCTTCTGGTCTAGCATCACACCATTCATGTGTGCCCCACACTCTCCTCTGTGGATGGCCTTTATGAACCATTTTGATTCCTCTTCTTCAACACACATCTTGTGCATTCCCAGATGACCTCTTTTGTATAGCTTGCCTCTATAGATGTTAAATTAGACGGCCAGACGCCGTATTTTCGTTTATCTTTGGCATTTGTCCCTAGTGGATACGTCTCTTTTTCCAGAAAGTTCCAAATGTCGTAATACCAGGGGTTTTTGTCTTGAACTTCATCTATTGCGGCAATAGTCTCGTGAGCAGGCGTGTACTTTTGTTCAATGATGATGGGACGCATCTTCATTCCCAGCGGAATGTTTACCATGGAAAATAGAGTTACCAATGCACCAGCGAACCAATTGTTCTCTCTAAGCAGGTGTGTGAATGTCAGCTTTTCAAACCTTGGAATTAGAATAACCAGAGCCTGATGATACACCTTCATTTTCTCTTCCTAGACTTTCTAGTCTCCGTTTGCTTGAGAAATAACCAAGTTCGAGTCTCTGATGACATCCAACCTTATTGCCCCTAGTTCTAGGGCAGCTTCCAAACCAGCAATACACGCCCCGTATTCTACTTCATTGTTGGACACTTTGAACTAGAGTTTGAAGGCTAAGGGTACATGGGAATCATCAGGTGCTATTAGTAACACACCTATCCCATAACCGTACTAATTGGACGCTCTGTCAAAGTACATTGTCTGAGTTTCCTCTTCTACTTATAGAATATTTTCATCTGAGAACATGTATTCCACTGCCTCATCTCCTTCTACAGGATGGTCTGCCAAGAATTCCACTATCGCTCTCTCTTTGACTGATTTTCGCGTGACACATTTGAGATCAAATTCAGAGAGAAGAAGCAACCAACGAGCTAGCCTACCTGTACGCATCGGTTTCTCAAAGAGATATTTGATGGGATCTAATCTCGAAACCAAGATTACAAAGTGAGCTAATAAGTAGTGCATCAACTTCCTGGTAGCCCATACCAAGGCTAAGCAAGCTTTCTCAAGGGGAGTGTAGTCGGTTTCATAGTCTAGTATATTCTTGCTCAAGTAGTAGATGGCCTTCTCCACCCTATCTTTAGATTCTTGAGCAAACATGCACTCTATGGTTGAGTCCGTTATCGAAAAATACAGAATTAAAGGCTTTCCCGGCTCTGGCAGTGATAACATAAGCAGATTTTGAAGGTACTGCTTGACCTGCTCGAAAGTGAATTGACATCGATCATCCCATCAGAACTTTTTCCCTTTCTTTAGGAGACCAAATAGTGGTTCAAAAGTCAAGGTTAATTTTGAAATAATCTGTCTTATGAATTGCACTTTACCCAGAAAGTCGTACACCTCTTTTTCAGTCCTTAGTGATGACATTTCTAAGACAGCCTTGATTTTGGAAGGATCTACTTCAATTCCCCTCTGTGTGAGAAAAAATCCCAACATTTTCCCTGCCGTCACGCCAAAGGTGCACTTTTGTGAGTTTAACCTCAGTTTGTATTCCCTGATCCATCGAAAGAATTTTTTCAGTGCGGTGTAGTGGCCTTTTTGCTCTTTGGATTTGACAATCATGTCGTCCACATACACCTCAACCTCTTTGTGAATCATGTCATGCAAAATGGTGGTCGTAGCCCTCTGTTAGGTAGCCCCAACATTCTTCAATCCAAAAGGCATGACTCGGTAGCAGTAGGTGCCACACGGCGTGGTGAATGCGGTCTTTTCTCTATCCTCTGGCGGTATTAGAATACGATTGTACCCTAAAAACCCATCTATAAATGATAGCAATGCATGGCCCGCGATGAAGTCTACTAACTCATCAATGTGCGACAGTGGGAAGTCGTCCTTTGGCCTAGCTCTGTTCAGGTTCCGAAAGTTGACACAAACCTGGATTCTTCCGTCTTTCTTTGACACTGGGACGATATTTGCCAACTAGGTCAGATACTTAAACCCTAACAAGAACCCTGTATCAATTTGCTTGGTGACCTCTCCCTTGATTTTCAGTGTCCAATCCGGACAAATTCTATGCAGTTTCTGTTTCATGGGTTGGGCCTCAGGGTCAAGAGGGACCTGGTGCTGTACAATCTCAAGGTTGATTCTAGGCATGTCTTCATAAGACTACACGAAAACATCTTTAAAATTTTTTAATGAAGTGATTAAAAGCTCACGTTCCTCTGCGGATCCTTCTCAGTACCCACATCAATGGTAATGATTTCGTCAATACAAGGCTTAGCATACCTCTTCTCTTCTTGATTAATCAAGTTTTTCAAAGCCAGAGGAATTTCTTCCTCCTCGTTTTCATTAAAATTTTGAAAATCTTGGCCAATGAAATAAATCAGCCGCACAAAGAAGTACACAAAATCTACAGCGTTCTCATTCAGAAGTTCCAGCTCTTCGGTTACAACCGACTCAAAAGAGAAAGAAAAAGAGGAGCTCGACAGGACCTTGGCATCCCGGTTACCACCCCTGGGAATGCTAGATTGAAACTCCCCGGACTGACTTGAATTTGATTCTGACTCAACATGGAATCAGATTCTAGCTCATCACCCGATTCAGAATTGGAAAGATAGCCTTTCTCTAGCTGGCAAGTAAGACATGGTGCCTTTGATGCATCTAGAATACCACTGGCGGGATTCACACCTGGTTCTTCTCTGATTATAGAAACAGTAATGTTATCCCCAAGTTCTCCGTGTCAGTTGCGGGATCTGTCAGGAGATTGGCCGTGCTCTGGTTAGCTTTGACGCTTGGTTCAGCCTTTTCCTCATCACTGTCTTACAGCTATAAATCAAAGAAGATCTCAAATCCAGGGACGCGCTTTTTCGAGGAATTTATCCAAGGCTTAGTAAAGCCGTAAAAAGAGAAATCCTCTCCCTTTCAAACAAAATGGCCATTCAGCATCCCCCGGATTGGCCTGTGGACGAGCTCATAATGCTTTCCAGCTCTCTTGGCCTTGGCTTTGCCCCTCGTTTCTTCTCCCTTTCTTATCCAGTCCTCTTTGGTGGGCACATAGCCTTGTCCAAAGGCATGCGAGTTGTGTGGCATCTCTGCCAGTGCTGTAACACCTTTTCGCCCACTCTGTCCAAGCCCTATTCCTAGAATGTCCCGTAGTTTGTTCATGAAGTAGATGGACTGGGCACTGACATACATGCCTTCGTCCGTGGCCAGAATGGTCTACACTACCTGGGTTTCTGCCAGAGTGAATCCTAAGAGGAATACATCCTCGTTGCCATGGTTGATCTTTAGCGCTGGCATAGTTACCTCCGGCGGTGGGTGTATGGATGAGTTCCTAAAAATGGTTGCTACTCCTCTCTTATGAGAATACTTCAACATCTGATGGAGAGTGGAAGAGACAACCTTTATATGATGTAACCAAGGCCTCCCTAACAGAAAATTAAAGGTAGCCGGCACATCCAACACGTAGAACTCAATCTCTTGCTCAGATGGGCCCACCTGGACTTGCACTTTCACTGTATCCATGACCTCTTTGCTTGTGTTATCATACGCCCGTATCACCTGGGCTGTGGGGATAAAGTCTGACAGTTTAAGGCCAACTGCATATGCAATATAGGAAGAACAGACATTAATGGTAGAACCAGTATCTATTAATACCACTGGCACCCACTTCTCTCTGCATTCCACAGATATGTATAATGGCTTGTTGTGAGCCTCGCTTTCCAGCAGCAGCTCTTTGTCAGAGAAAGTGAGCATTAGCTTGGCACCACTTGGAAAGACCTGGCCCACAAATTGCTCGGGCGTAGTATCAATAGAAAATTTAGCCTTGTCCATCGCTGACGATACTACCTGTCGGTGCAGCCGTGAGGCCATAAGGAGCCCCCAAATAGAGATATCAACTTGGATTTTCTTAAGCTGCTTCAGAACTAGCTTTTCTTCTAGTTGCTTCTCCTTCTATTTCTCGACCTCCTTATCCTTTCCTGATGGCTCTGCTTGATCCAGGTGTGGCGGCTTAAAATACCGTCCACTTCTTGTGATATGATCTATCTCCTCAGCATACCATGTATTATCTGGGGTGCAGTCTCCCGAGTCTTCATTAGTATGGGCCAGATGCAAATCATTGTCGTTCTACCACTCGCCATTAGCTGCCATCAAGCAATTATCTGGCTCCACCTGAATTATCTTCACAGTACAAGTGTCCTCCTCGGGGCAACACATGGTTGCTATTTTCAAGCTGTCTTCACTTTTTCTCTCTCAAACTGCATTAGCGCGGCTTTTTATTCAGTATTTGTAGCGTTCACAGCACCCACTGCTCGGATTGGTTTTCCCGCACATGTATGTAGACGCGCCCTTGGGCTTCATGCTACAGTTCAGACTCAAATTGTCACGGTTCTTAATTTGATCTCACAATGTGCGATGTGAGATTGATAAATCACCAAAGAGTCCAAATTCGGTAAATCGTTTTGGAAAACTGATTTTTAAGAAAGATGTGCCAAACATGGATTGCTTTGCCAGATATAGAGTCGCCACCTAAATATTTTATTTTGGGAGAATTTAGGAAACCCTGACTCGTGCCTAAGGCCACGTGTCCGTCATCACCAAAGTTGCCTCGGCTCGGGAACTTGGGTACGATTGGGGAAGGTCATCTGTGAGCACCCCCGCTCGCCTGATCAAAGATCGGCCACTACTAAACATGATATTTTGTTTTTGAAACCACATGTGTTCTTATTCCGGTTAATTAACTAATCTTACTACGTGATGCGTACAACACACAAGTATAGACTAGATCGCCTAATTTGGAACAAAGCATTGCATTATCCGTTTGCTTGGAAAATGGTTTGAAGTTTACTACTCTTAAGTAGGCTAAAATGCGGATTTCGATGAATTGTCCCAATTCAAGTAATCCAACCTTCACCCACAAGCATTCAAGCAGTTTATATCACATAAGCAAATAGCCTCATGGCAAGCATGCTGTCATGGCAAAACTCACACTCATGCAAAGATGCTAAAGCATAAACACTTACAGTGTACTCCGAGCCAAAACAGAAACTAGTTAGTAATCAATGGATGATCTTAGTTCATGTTAAGATGGCTAATGCAACACATGCGAAAATGCAACTAAAATAGGCTCGGCTATTCTAAAATGTCATGTGAAATGTAACTTGATACATGTATTTAACTTGGAATCGAAATACAATGCAGTTAGTATGATGCGCTGAGCCCGGTGCATGCAAGATAGATGAATGGATACAAACATGCAGGCATAAGTATGCTAATCAAAATGTGCCCTAAAACTAACCATCGTAAGCAGGTAAGTAAAAGGGAGAAAGAAATGGGGGTTGGAAGACACGCACACTTATTACAAAAATCGCCCTCTCGACGGAGGGTCCGAATGAATAATATATGCCAACTAATTAACTAACTAACAAGCTAATTAATTATTACATAACCGAATGAATAGATAGCTACAACTAATTATTACAAAACTTAATTAATTAATAAATTAACTAATTAAATTACAAAATCAAATGCTAACTAACAAGTTAGAAAAGTAGTAAACAATGCTGTTCCAGCTCTGCTTGGGGGAGAAGAGGATGCACGCTCAGTTGCCGTTCCGAAAAGCTCTCCGGTTGCTCTTTAGAGGCTCTGTCTGCAGGGTGTCCTCAAGGAATTCCTGCTGAACCTTACCAAAACCAGTCTGGGGAATGCATCAATGGCCTGCCGGCCATGGGGAGATACTGCCGACCATCCTGCAGGCCAATAGTACACACTGTTGGCCATCAACAAGGGGGTGCCAGCCATCTGCAAGGCACTGCCGGCCACTGATGTGCTGGGACACCAAGCTCCAGCAGAACACAAAATAGAGAAAATGGAGGGTCTCCCAAGGGTATGTATGCACTATGCCACTCCATATCACCCCAAAACATCAAGGGAGAGGCATAGTCGGATCCACGACCACCAATCACGCATCTCGATACATGATGGCCAAAGATCCAACTTGTGCAAATCAATATGAAATGAATGCACGAATAAACACATAAGTGCCTAGAACTCTATCATGTGTGATTAAGAGCATCGGCGACCAAGAATTGAAACACGTTTCATCACTTGAAGTATGAGACGTCTCTCGTTTCTCGTGCTCGGATTAACACTTAATCCAAACAACAATGCAACACAAGCATGGCATGCTCAATGCAATGTAACATGGAGTATGCTAAAATGAAATGCAATGTGAGCAACCTAACAAGGCTAATGGCATGCACAATGTTAATGACCAAACAACTAGGCCTAAGAGCACAACTCTCAAGAGTGCTCAAGGAATGATAAACATGGAGGTGTGACAACACTAAATGCACTGAAATAAGGTATGAAATGATGCCAAATCATTCAAACAAGACAAGTAAAGCATGCAAGGGCCCTTAAGCATTAAGCTAGCAAAGAGGACTACAAAGGAAGCATGCAATACATAGCAAATATGTATGAAGTAAGCATGGACAGAGCTTAGTTAGGTCTAACTAAGGACCTAAACATGCTGAGATAAGGGCTCAAAGACCTAGGCATGCAAGCATACAAGCTAGGCCCTAAACTAGGCAACAATGCACAACACTTAAAGGCATTCAAAACATGAATGAAGTGGGAATGTGGCAATGCTATAGGCTCTGAATTGTCATGAGAAATGATGCCAAATCATGTACACAACACAAATGAAGCATGCAATGGTGCTCAAAGCTTGAGGCAAGTAGGAGCATTTATACTACAAGTATACTAAACATGAAGCATGTAGTTAAGGCAACCCAAAACAGTCCTAGAACATGTCAAAATGAGACTAAAACATGTATGGAAGTGAGCCAAAAACAAGCTAGCATGGTGAGTATGAGGCATGATGCATACAAGGCAAATAAGGTGGATTATACTACACCTATTAAGACCAAGCATGGGATGACTCCACCAACAAAAATTAGAGTTAAGGCATGTCAAAATAAGTCCAAAAAACCCACTGAGATGGCATCCCAAAGACCTAAGCATAGAGGCATGCACAATGATCCATTCATGAGGCATAAAACACAAACTCTCTAAGACATTGAAAGCATGTCAAATGTAGGTGCTTGACCACATTTCATGGACTAAAATAACATTCAAAATGATGGCAAAGCATGGAAACATCACATGCATGGCATGGTAGGGGCCTCAAAACCCAAGACTAGCCAAAGCATTTACACTATAGCTAATGGAAAGAGGACTCAAACCAAGTGTTTTTTTAGGCATAAAAGAGACATCATACCGTTGCCAATGAACCTCCAAAAGGATTAAACCATTAAGCATCACATCGCAATCTCATGCTTAAACGAACAAGTAGTTTGAAACCACTTTCAAAGAAAAACAAAAGCCAAGAAAGGAAGGAGGTTGCAGAGGTGATTAAGAGTGATCACAAATATGGAAAGCCATAAATAAATGCAATCAACTCAAATAAGGTGGTGTCTAAGGCCTAAAACACCAAACTCATGAAGACAATTACACTACAACCATGCAATATAAGACTCAAATACAACAGACACTTAAAAAAAAAAAGTCCTAAAATAGTCTAAAAACAATCTTAAAACATGCTGGAATTAAGACAAAAAATAGCCAGATTGATAAGCTAAAACATGGATCATGTTAGACTAGTAAGCAAAACACAAAGAGGGGAGGCCATCCCCTCCAATTTTGGACTTCAAAACATGATTTTAGCCGCTGAAATAACTCTAAAAATCAGTGTTTAAAAGCTCAAAAAAAGATAGTGTAAAGGTGGAAAACACAAGGGTAAAGGCCTTGAGAGCAAGGTGCAAAGAAGGGTGAACCACCCCTCAACCTTTAGTGGCCTTAAAACCCAAGTTTCAGACCAAAACTATAGAGTTTTTATAACCCAAAAACGGTTGGAAAACAGTAGGAAAAAGAGTAAATAAAGCAAGTAAAGATACAAAGCTTTATACCTCTTAAAGAGGAGATCACTTTCAAGCAATAAAACCACACAAAACACACCCTCCAGAGCTCAACCAAGGCACAAAGATACCTCAGCTCAAAGATGGAGAGGTTTGGTTAAGAGTGTATAGGCAAATGTGGAGAGTGTATAGGCTAAAGTGTAGAAATTTGCTAGAGAGAGAGGCAAAATTTTGATCCAAAATTTTTCTAACTCCAAAATATGAGAGGGAAGTCTCCTATGTATAGAAAACCAACGTGGGAGTAGATGCAAGCATCTGTGCAAACAGCTGGCACAGCTGTCACAAAATATCTACAAAAGACATTGGTGGCCGACAACTAGAAATGATGGCCAGTAACCCAAAGAAGTGGCCGGCATGCCACTAGGGGTTGCAGGCTTGAATATTACTGGTTTTGGGTCCAAAACAAAGGCAACATGGGTGCAAGGTTTGAAAGGCTCAAAGTTGTGGCATTCCGCTAAGGACTTCGAGCACTTGACAAGCATATGCCCTCATCATTGGATGTGCAAGCGATGGTGTCCAAGTCGTAAGGGTAGTCAAAAATGGGGTGTCTACAGCAAGCCTCCAGCAAACCGTCTAGGAATAACAAATGGAAAACACAGTGATTTATAGAACCATGCAGATGCAATTCAAAGGACATATATATGTAAATGAAACGTCATATCATGAAGTTCAAGTCAAGTTCTCTAAATCCCCAGCAGAGTCGCCAAAAAGTGTAGCTTGCTTTTTGTGCTCCTTTCAAATACGATAGCCCTATAGTTCGGACTCCCGTGGTTCTGAATTTGATTTCATAAGTGCAATGTGAAATAGATAAACACAAATGAGTCCAAATCTGACAAATCTTTTGGAAAATCAATTTTGAATCAAAAATGCCAAAAATGGACTGTTTTGCCAGATTACAGAGTCGCCACCTAAATATATTTTTTGAAAAATTTAGGAAACCCAAGACTCGTGCCAAAGGCCACTTATCCATCATCACCAAAGTTTCTCGGCTTGGAAACTTAGGTACGAGAGGAAAAGGTCATGAATTGAGCACCCTACTCGCTTGATCAAAGATCGGTCTCTACTAATCATGATGTGATTCTCATTTACAGTATATGCTCTTGTTCCGATTTATTAGGCTATCTTTACTATGTGATGCACACAAGTATGGGCTAATTTGCAAAAGTTGGAACACTTTGATTTCTTGTACGTTTGAAAATTGTTTCAATATGTACCACTTGAAAAAAAAATGATCACATATATACATTGATCAAGTTATCCCAATTTGAGCAATTAGCCTTCATCCGCAGGCATTCAAAACAGATATGTCACTTAAGCACTTAGTCTCATGAAAGATATTCTTGATATGGCAACAATCACACACATGCGATATGTTAAAGCAATAAGTTCTCAGCTAGTACTCCGAGGCAAGCCCAGGAAAATAAAATGATTAGAAAAAATTCATGATTTTAACAATGCAAATGACTAATGCAACACACACGAGATGCAAATAAT
>JAPPVO010000032.1:0-60408 GCA_030407325.1 Camellia japonica | reverse complement strand
ATGCTCTTTCTCAGTCTTAGAGTACACCAGGATATCATCTATGAAGATAATCACAAACTTATCTAGATACGGTTGAAAAATTATGTTCATCAAGTCCATGACATAGGCAGGAGCATTTGTCAAACCAAAAGGCATTATAGGAAATTCGTACAACCCATACCGAGTTTGAAAAGCAGCATATTTTCCTCTGACACACTCATCTGATGGTAACCCGTTCTAAGATCAAACTGAGAGAACACGGCTATCCCTTTTAACTAATCAAATAAGTCATCAATTCTAGGTAGGGGATCCTTATTTTTGATAGTCACCTTGTTCAGCTCTTAATTTATGCACATGCGGAAAGTGCCATCTTTCTTGGAGACAAAGATCGCAGGTGCTCCCCATGAGGAGTTACTTGAACGTATGAACCCTTTCTGAAGCATCTTTTCCAGTTGCTTCTTCATCTCCACAAGCTCTTTAGGTGCCATTATGTATTTCGCCTTAGAAATTGGTGTAGTTCCCGGCACTAAGTCAATGCGAAATTCTACTACCCATTGAGGTAGAAGTCCAGGTATCTCTTGAAATACATCCTCAAACTCATGTACCATATCTACCTCTCTAATATCCTGCTTAGGGATTTCTACCGAGCACAAAAAAGTCGTCATCACCAACTCTCCTCCATCACTATAAGTGTGGGTAAGCCGTGGCATACTAGGAATATCTATATTTATAGTCCTTCCAGTACAATCTAGAGTCATAAAGTGTTTTTGCAGCCAATCCATACCCAAAATAATTGTAAACCCCTCAAACCCTAACACAATTAGGTCCGAATACAAGACTTTGCCCGCAAAGTCAATCTCAAAATCTTTACACATCTCATAAAGAGTAACTGCTCCTCATAAAGAGGTCTCAACATGAATAGGTCTAGACAAGAAGGTAGTTACAAGTTGTTCTTTTTCTACAAACTATCTAGATATGAAAGAATGAGAGGCACCAATATAAAAAAGTACTCTAATGGGTTCTTGAAAAAGATTAAAAGTACCTTGCACTTTGTTATTTCCTGGCATCACTGCAAATGCCCCGGCTGGAACTGCCTAACCCTGTTGCGCTTGCTTTTCTGAGGGCAATCCTTGACTACATGCCCCAACTGCTAACACCCAAAACACTTCCTATTAATTGGTTGAGGTGATACTACTTTGATAGGTGGGGCCCCATCCAATTGAGGTACGAGAGAACGATAACCCAACTGTGGCACTTTCTGCCATTGTCCTTGATAACCCTGTAGGTGTGGACCACCCTGTCTCTGATAACAATGCCCCCAGGGCTGGAAATTGCCCTAAGGCCTGAAATTACCCTGAGGTTTGAAATTTCCCTAACTACCCTGTTGCTGTGACCTCTAAAACTGTTGACCCTTATGCCTTTGATCATAGGGTCAGTATCTGTTCCCATCACGCTGTTGGAAATGACTCTCTCTGGAAGTCTCTCTAACCCTAGCCTTCCCATTTTTAACTACTTCTTCTTTTCCTCATACTTCAGTGCCAAGTCAAGAACTCTATCAAACGGTTCAACTTCAAAGGGAATAAGGGGCTTAGATAGGTAATGGTTTAATCTCTTAATAAACTTCTCATTCTTCTTCTCCTGCATGTCAACTAAGTAAGGGGCATAACGAGACAACTCATTAAACTTGGTGACATACTCGATCACTGTTCTACCCTCTTGAGTCAACTTCGAAAATTCATTACTCAGCTGAGATCGAATAGCAACGGGAATAAACTTCCAGTTAAAGCAGGTCTTGAAATCTGCCCAAGTTAAAGTTGCCAAATCTAGACCCTCATTCCACAAGTTCCACCATAATAGGGCTGCTCCCTCAAGCTAATGTGTAGCCAACTTCTGTTTTTGGACCTCGGTGAGCTGCATACGACTAAACACCATCTCACATTTCTAGACCCAAGCGTCAGCTACAATGGGTCCTCTATCTCCAGAGAATTTCTGACCTCCCAAAGAACCAAAGTTTTTATTTCTCTTCGCAAAGATATCTCCCTGCTGGCCTTGACTATTATTTTGTACAACTTAAAGTAATTGAGCCATTATCTTCTCCACATTAACTTGCACAGTATGGGTTGCCCCAGTAGCAACCGCTACTACTATCGCGTTAGCAGTTGTTTCTTCCCTTGTGCCACTAGGCTCAGCATTTCTCAAATTATACCTTCCAGCCATCATCTTCAAGTTAAACACACAAAAAGAATTCGTTCATAAATACTTAGAATAAATTCAACCACAAAAGAAAACCAGCTAACCCATGTTTCTACAATCCGAAGATCACCTAAACTCTCACAAGTCTAGGGTAACCTAGGACTCTGATACCAAACTGTCATGCCCCAAAATTTGGACAATTAAATATTAAATTAGGACTAAACCCCAATCAATATTCCATCATCCAAATCCTAGGGGTGAAACAAAATCTAATTGTTCTTGTCTCCATAAGGTTTAAGTAAAGTTCCATGCTCAAAAGATTACAAGGGACAAAAAAAACAAAAACTAACAAAACGTCAATCAAACCATCCACCATAATTTCATAACTATCCAATACCTCCAACATTAAACTAACAACAAATTGTCAAAACAACTTAAATAATGTAAAGTTACAAAATAACCCACCATGCCAAATTATCAAAATACTAAGGTCATAAAAAAAATAATAAATACATAAACTAATATCAGCCATAAGCTCAAGAAAACAAAAGAAGTCCAAGAGACATGTCTGACAACTATAATTATTTCTCGTCACCACCGTAGTCTCAACTAATCTTGCAAAGGAAGCTCAGTTGCGCTCAAACAGAACGCACCCGAGATGTCAACAGACAAAACGGGTTAGTATACAAGTATATTGGTATGAGTATAAGATTTGACACCCACGTGTTCACCAGACACAAACAAAAGTACATTTAATTCTTATTACGGGACAAGACAAGTAGTTCCACTCGCACTGAGACGAATGGGAAGTTTCCCGAGATACAGTGACATTTAGTTTCTTGCCCGTACACAACTAAATATAAATTGAGTATAAAATAAATATAAAAATATGGTGGGTCAGCCCTGCACAAAAAGTTAGTAAGATCCACCATTCTTCAAAAAATAAAGTTAGTATAATTTAATCATGAGTAAATTGCTGAAGAAGTATAAAAACGCATTGTTTCATGCTTAAATCATTCGAATTAACCAAAACTCAAAGAACAAAAGTTGTATAGAACTAAATTTCCTAAAAGGTAAATTGAATGGATTTAGTAGAAACTGAACAGGTTGAGAGAAAAACTTAATAGAAGAACCTAAACGGAATTCGATGGAAAAATTTGGAATTGAAAACGAAAAGAAATTGCCCTAAGATGATTTTTCTCAAAAAAGTTAAACACAAAAAGTGTTCAGAATAATGTTTTACTTCAGTTTATGCGAAATCAATAAAAATGAACTCGTTTCATGGGTTAAAATAGCATCTAAAATTTGCATTGCTAAAATAAATAAAAACTATTGTAACCAAGATCATCCGATTACAAGTTCTAATCGGTCTTTTTAGTACAAAGTTAAAATAGAAAAGTTGTCTAGAATTACGTATACATGTCTCTGCCCAAATTTCATAATTTATTGAGGTTGTTTTCTATTTTTCGAGATGTACCAATCAAAACAATTCAAACTATATCAATAAATTCATATTTAATTCTTTGTACCTTAACTCCACCACTTCGGCCTTTCATTTTCGGCCTACACATATATCCCATGTGCCTCCCGTATACCTAACACCGCTCCAAAGCCAAACTTGCATGGGGATATCGTCCCGAGTTTGACTGACACTTCTCGGACGATTAGCATATACGTACGAGCGTAAATCAAAACACTTGTCTACTCCTGAGAATGAGGCAACACTATATATATATACACAACATCTCATCTACTCATGAGAACAAACATAACAATTTCGAGCCTAAGACATTCAAATAAATCTCATAATCCTCACTTCTTTTTTTTTTTTTTATGCACTCTTACTTACTAGCATTCAAATAAAAAAATAATCCATGGAGTCATGGTGGAGTATTCAGAATTTATCTATGGGTTCCTAATTTATTTTAATTTCATATATCCATGAGTGTGATTACAACCATAAAATAAATACATATAAAACCCTAAACCTTGCATATACAAGTAATTAAAATAATTGAAATCAATCCATTATCTTCATGTCAATACAATATTAAACCAACATCAAATAAATAAAAATAAATAAATAATAACGTCAAAATACACATAAATCAAGGAAAGCGGATTTTGCACTCACAATTATTTTTTGAAGATCAAAGAAATACTTGGAGAATTAATAAAGCAACCAAAACAAAACCCTAATATTTTTTTTCCTCTACTCCTCTTTCCCACCATCCCTCTTGATTTCTCACAGTCTCTCTCTCTTTTTCTCTCTCTGGGCTGGGTTCCACCCCGAGGACACCTGGGCCCCCGAGGTCCTGGTTGGTAACATGCCTCTCAAGGCTGGTGATAGTGTTTTGAGAGTCTGGAGGTCGGTGCCGCATTATCCATTGTCGTGTTACTGCCGGCCGACATGAACCAACTGGCTGACTTCAATCACTATGAGAACTTTGCAATGATGATGCGACATTCGGTCTTACTAAGTCTCTAATTTTTCACCATTCCATTCAGTTTTTCAATACTTAGCCAAATTTTTCTAACTTACTCCTTTTCTTGCAGGCTATCCAGCATGCTCATTCTCATACGGTTAAGACCGAGATGATGAAAAAGGACTTGGTGAAGAAGACTCAGGAAGCAGCAGGCTTTTTGTCTTCTCTTAACAATGTTGAAGAGAAGATCAGTGACTTAATAGACAGGGCTAGTGTAGCCAAGGCCACCCAAAGCAAGGCCGAGGCTAAAGCCAAAGCTGATGAGGTTGCTGTTGAAGCTGTCAAGGCCAATGCCAAGGTTACTGATGTCACGGCAGCTGATGCTGAGGCCAAGCTCGTAGATGCCCTTGAGACTAAGGAGGCCAAGATAAGGGTCGCAAACGAGAAGGCTTACGCGGAGTGGTAGGCTGATGTTCGGGACTAGTACAAACAATAAGAAAATCTGACCTGCAACAAAGGCTGCTACCTCGGTTGGATAGCGGCACTTAAAGAGCTGTTTGTCCCCGAGGACTCGTCGCTCCGTAACATCAGCCAACTTAAGGTGCCCTTTCCTCCGTCTCTCGCCGAGTCCGAAGAGGAGGAGGAGGAGGAAGATGAAGAGGCCAACGCCGAGGATTCCAATGAGGGAGGTGACATCGAGGTTGCTGCTGGGGCCAAGTCCCCAACTCTGAATGATCAGATCCTAGATTTGATTGAGGAGGACGGGGGCAAGGCCTCCAGAGCACCTCGTTGAAGAAATCCATGACACTCGAGGCCAAGGTTCTCGCTGCAGAGAAAAGCCTGGATCAAACTCTTTAAGAAATTGATGCCGAGGTTGCTGTCGAGGCCGAGGCCCAGGCGACCGAGAACAATGAGCCTCCACCTAGTACTTGGGATTTTTACTTTACTTTGAACTTTGTTGTTTTGGAACTCATTGAACAATTTTCTGTCATGTTAGGCCGATGTGCCTTCTTTATTACCAAACTTGTTACTTTTGTTGTCAATGAAAGTCTTGTCTTTTGTTCCATGTGTTGATTCTATTTCTTCTGTATGTTTATTGCGTTTCCTTCATGCCTTGCATATTTTTTCCATACTTAGAATATATTAGAATATTTCTTGTCTTTCCAAGTCTGTCAACTTGGTTCCTCACCTTGGATCCTAAGACATCGGATCCATCTATATCTCAGATAACAATACTTCAGGTATAATACAGTACTGTCATCTCGGAGCAACTTGTGTTAATTATCTCGGCCGAATTGCACATATAACAATTTCCCATAAAATTCCTACAAGTGTTGTTTCGTCACTTGTACTAACAGTCTTCTAGCAAGACTTCACTCTTCCAAGTTAAACAACCTGGTTGGTTATCTTGGATAGAAATACCTCAGGTATTCCTTCATTTAATTACTTCGGCTAATTTCAACTTGTAAAAAATCTAGCAAAATTTTCATAAGTGTTATGCTCATCATGCTCATTCCTATTTCCTATCCCCCTAATGTGAACCTAAGTACCACTTATGTTCACATTAAGGATGCATCACATGGTTATTGCCCAAGTCTCATTTAGACATTCTTGACCAAGGTCATCATGTTTGGGTCGCCGAAACAAAGCACTCAAGGCTTAACCTTAGTGCACTGAGAGTACTATACTCCTTGGCTTTCCTTTCAAACTAACCAAATCATGGCCAGTTTTGCCTTGTTTCATACCGAAACATCACAGACTTAATTCAACTCTACCATTATGGTAAGTCTAAGTTAATCGTCATGTTTCATACTGAAACATCGCAGACTTAGTTCAAGTCTACCATGATGGCAAGTCTAAGTTAATCGTCATGTTTCATGCCGAAACATTGCAGACTTAGTTCAACTTTACTATCACGACAAGTTTAAGTTATCCGTTATGTTTCATACCGAAACATCGCCGACTTAGTTCAACTCTACCATCATGGCAAGTATAAGTTAATCGTCATGTTCACCATGGGAACATCGTCTTAAGACTTTTCAGTCTTATCGCACAAATTTCAACAATATTTCATAAAAACAAAATCGAGCTAGTATTTCATTAATACTTCGGCTAATAAGTGTTTACATAAAATAAACTCAAAAAATAGAAATTAATTGTAGAAAAACTTCAAATTGCTGGTGTTCCAGGGTCTTGGCAACTCCTTGCTATCAGTGTCTTCAAGTCGGTAAGCACCATTGCCGGTGACCGAGATGATTCAATATGGTCCTTCCCAATTTGGGCCAAGCTTTCCCTCCTTGGGATCTTTCTTATTGCCGACAACCTTTCTTAGGACGAGGTCCCCAATTTGAAACTCCCTGGGATTGACCTTTTTGTTGTATGCCCTGGCAACTTGCTATTGGTATGCCCTCAGCCGAATTACTGCTTTCTCTATTTTTTCTTCTATCAGATCAAGATCTTGGGCAAGGATTGCCTCGTTTGTTCCATTCTCCACTCACCGGGTTCTGATTCTAGGGATGCCAATTTCTAATGGGATGACTGCTTCAGTGCCATATGTCATGGCAAAAAGAGATTCTCTAGTAGATCTCCTCGGCGTAGTTCGATATATCCATAAGACATTGGGCATTTTCTCCACTCACTTGCCTTTGGTAGCTTCTAGCCTTTTCTTGATTCCATCCAAGATGGTATTGTTGGATGCCTCTGCTTGGCTAGGAGTAGAATAATACTTCTTGATCTTGTATTTCGCACAGAAGTTCTTTATCAACTTATTGTCGAACTGAGTGCCATTATCTGCTGCTATGGCTCTTGGGATTCCAAATCTTGTGACTATGTTCTTTTTGATGAAATTCTTCACTTCCACATCTCGAATTTTGGCTAGGGGTTCAACCTCTACCCACTTCGTGAAGTAATCAGTTGCTACCAGTAGAAACTTCCTTTGCCCAGTTGTCTGGAGCAGTTGCCCAACAAGATCCATGCCTCACTGGGCAAATGGCCAAGGACTGGACACTGGATTCAGATCTGCAGCTGGTTGGTGTATCAAAGGTACAAACCTTTGACACTTCTCGCATTTCCTCACATAGGCTTCAGCATCCTTCTGCATGTAGGGCCACTAGTATCCTTAAGATATGGCTTTGTGAGCAAGTGATCTGCCCCTAGTATGGCTTCCACATACTCCCTCATGGATCTCGTACAGAAACTCCTCAACTTAGGATGGATGCACACATCTCAGAAGGGGTCCAGTGAAGGATCTCCTGTACAGATGGCCTTCTACTGACAAGCAGAACCTAGCCAACTTCAATATGGTTTTGTGTGCTTCTTTTCTGTTTACTGGCAACCTACCATCCCCGAGGAACACAACTATGGCGTCCATCTAGCTTGGACCCATCTCCACGCACATTGCTTTGTACTTTGTTATTAGGGGCTCTATACTTGGGCTTGACGGATAATCCACCATTATTGTCATTGCCTCATGACCTGATTTCATCGTGCTAGCGAGGTTAGCCAAGGCGTCGGCGTGGCTGTTATCATCTCGACTAACCTGCTGCAACTGGTAGTTTTGGAAACATGCTAACAACTTGACAACCACTTTGACATAGGCTATCATCCTCTCATTTCGGGCTGCATACTCACTCGTCGCTTGATTTACAATGAGTTGGGAGTCACAGAAGACTACCACCTTGTCGGCTTCCATAGCTGCTCCTGTTAGCCTCAGTCTAGCAATCAGTGCCTCATACTCTGCTTTGTTATTTGAGGCCTTGAACCCCAAACGGATGGATTGTTCTATCATTCGCCCATCTGGTGATGCCAAAACCACTCCTGCCCTTGCTCCTTGTCGGTTTGAGCTACCATCGACAAAGTGACAGAAAGAGTCACCTATATAAATATCGCAGGGTTTTAACTTTCCTTCTGTCTTCTTTTGTTCTGCTAGCGTGGGGTTCCGTGGCCCCAGTTGGTTTTCCTTGTCCTATCCTGGACATCCTAGGTCGCGTCTCACCAGTGCCTGTCTTGGGATCGCGCTAGGAGAGAATTCTGTCACAAAGTCAGCCAAAACTTGGCCCTTGATTGTTGTTCTCGACCCGAATTCTAAGTCATACTACCTAGAACTATTGCCCATCAAGCTATTCTGCTTGTTAGGTCTCTATGTTGCAACAGGGACTTTAGTGGATGTTTAGTTAGCACCACAATCTTGTGGGCTTGAAAGTAGTGGTTCAACTTTTTTGAGGCCATTACTAGGGCCAATGTTAACTTCTCCAGAGGCAGGTACCTAGTTTCTACATTTTCCAGGGTTTTGCTCACATAGTACACTACCTTCTTCTTACTTTCCTCTTCTCCGATTACCACGGCACTCACGACGTGGTTTGAAACTGCTAGGTACAAGAACAATTCTTCTCCTGGTATTGGGTTCGACAACACTGGTGTGGTTGTCAAGTACTTCTTCAAGTCGGTCAGGGCGATTTCGTATTTTTCTGTCCATAGAAAGTCTATGGCTTTCTTTAATAACTGAAAAAATAGTTTGCATTTATCCAAACTTCGGCTAATGAACCTATTCAAGGCTACGGCCCTTTCAGTCAAAATCTGAACTTGTTTCGTCGTTGTTGGGATCTTCAGATCATGGATGGCCCTGATCTGATCTAGGCTCGATTCAATACCCCTCCTAGTAACCAAGTATCCCAAGAACTTACTGGATCTAACTCCAAACACGCACTTCAAGGCATTGAGTTGAAGCCAATATGATCTCAGGATGTCAAAGACCTCTTTTAGGTTGGTTAAATGGTTTCCAGGTTCCTTGGTTTTAACAACCATATCCTCTATGTAAACCTCTACTACCATCCGAATCAGATGTTTGAACATCTTAGTGACCAGTTGTAGACAACCCATTTTTGACCATCCGCAAGACTTGCGCGCTTTGTCCTTAGCACTCAATGATAAAAGTTGCGTTCTGTGTGATTCGAATTCTCAACGAAGGAATCTAAGCTCAAACTTTGAAACAATCCCAAACCTTTCATATTTACACCGTTTCTACCCCAGAAATTCATTTTTGAACCCTATGCTGCCCTACACTGAGTTTGAAACAGAGGAACATGGGAATACATTGGGAGCCGGCCGTGGCCATTGGGGCCAGCCATACCTCTTTGGCGAGAAACACTGTTTTGGGTGGGAAATAGCCGGCTGTCCATTTTTGATGATATTTTTGACCTATTTTGGTCAAATTCTATAAATATGAGCTGAAGTCTCAGTGTTAGAGGTTAGAAAAATTTCAAAGAAGCTAAATCACCCTTGAGAGCTCTTTCTTCTTGTGCAAGCTAACTTTGAGATTTTTGATCATCCTTACACCATATCTATATACCATATACAACCTTAGAGAAAGACCTCAGACCTTTGGTTGAGCTTTGTGAATTACAATTCAAGCTTGAGAGGGCCTTTCGATTGAGTTTGGTTTACAACAAGAGTTTGGTTTACAACAAAATTTTGTTCTCTTCAAGAGGTATAAGCTTACCACCTTTCTCTTGCTTTCATTGTTGTCTCTCTCTACCTATTTCTTGTATTTTTGGTCTTGTTTGAATCCATTTTAAGTGTTAAGACTTGGGTTTGAATAGCTACCAAAGGTAGAGAGGGTTGACACCCTTTCTCGCACCTTATTTCATAGCTCAAACCCTTGTTTTTACACCCTTTTCTTTTTCTTACAAACTGATTTTCAGAGTTTAAAAGAGCCAAAAAACATGGTTTAAAACTCTTAAAAATTGAGGGGTTAGCTACCTCTCCTTGCTTTTGTTTACTAGCTTTATGATTCCTTGTTATTTCTTACCTTTTTGTGCTCTTTAAACATAATTTTTGGCCACTGTTCTTCACATATTAGGGGTTATTTTAGGGCTGTCTTAGTTTATTTAATTAGTGTATGCTTTGAATACCTTCCTTGTTGTGTAAAAAGTCCTCATGTCTTTCTTACTTAGTGTGTTTTGTTATCTGTGCTTTAAATATCTTGTGTTAGCTTTTCTTTATATAGTTTCCATGTCAAGAGTCCCGTGTTAATAATCAATCTCACATAACCATCTGTAATCTCCCTCTTTTCTTCTTTTTCTTTTGTTTGAGAGCTATTTTAAAAGATTGATGGCTATTCAAGGCATGGGAAAGAGACCTATGTTCAATGGCTTAATCTCTATAGAGGTTCATCGTCAAGGCATAGGCTCTCTTTCATGCTAAGAATCACTTCTCGTTTGGCATTTCCTCTCATTTAGTGGACTTAATCATCATTTTGGACAAATTGATTAAAGAATGGCAAAGACTAATAAAATTGGCCTAAAATCAATGAAACCGACATAAACAAAAGGTTTTGAGTTGGTTGGATTTGGTTGGACGTTATGCCAAGTCCATCGCTCCGAGAATTGTCACTTATCAATCCATGATACATTGATGAGACTTAGAGCGTGTCTACTTCCCTCTTTGAGCCTTCATGATAAGGGGGAGAAGTGATCATTATTCATCGCATTTATCAATTTTTTTGTCCAAACGTGCTCGGGATCATCAAGCCATCAACTTGTGCTTATTGATGGTTTCGAACGCAAATTTGTTCTTTTCTTGAGTTTCACATGACAGAGAAGAGCAGAATGGACAAACATGACCCAGACAGGCTCTGTCTGCACTGTCCTTACCTAAGAACACAAAACCTTTTTGGCATGAAATTGGTGTACGAACAACTATTTTTGGATCTGGCCGGATCTTTTTTGGGGCCGGCCGACTTCCAATGTTTGGTAAGCAGAGTGTTTTTGCAGAAACAGAGGTCAGTGGCTGAAGGCGAAACAGGGCAGATTCCCAGGGAGGCAAACAAAGTTACTTCTGAAAAACCGTCACATGCATTTGATCTTTGTGCATCTTTTGCATATCAATGTTGTAAATTAATGTTCTCATTATTGTTGTAATTAATTATTGTTGTAGTTGTTATTCTTGTTTAGTTGTAATCATATAGTTAGTTAAATTAGCTTGCTAGTTTATTGCTCATTCTAATATCCTTGTTGTAATAACTTAGCTAAATTCATTCATTCAAACTTGCAATAGTTAGTGAATTCTGACACTTAGACATTTATTCGGACCCTCTTACATAAGGGCAAAATATGTAATAATGGTGTATGTCTTCCAACCCCACTTCTTTCTCTCTTTTATTTACCAGCTTATAATGGTAGCATAAAGCATCATATTTACTTAGCATTCCCATGTTTGTATACACTCGTCTCATGTACATTTGGGTTCGGCTCATCATACTAACCAATGTCCATTTCAAATTCATTACTTAAATACATGATTTATCACATGTCTTGAATTGAATCATATACCATGTCACGCCCCGTATTTTATTACTCTGATAACCTTACCAATATTCATTAATTAAGTCCATTTACAAATAACATTTCATCATTGGATGAAATGATGAATAATTAAATATACATATTCCCTCTCGTTATACAACAATGACATTTACATACAAGTAAAAGAAATGCCCTGAGGCTTACAATAAAAGAGAGGACACTGCTCTTTACAAAAAAAAAAAAAAAAAAAAATAGCACTCAGCCAAACAACAAATGAAGTAGTACAATCCATCACTACATACACTTATGAAATGGTAAAACCCATTGTTTGATCTTCAAATCCGAAAAGCATTCCCTGTACACATGTACAGGCAGGGGGTGAGCAAGCTCACTGAACAATCTCATATTAACACATTAAAAGATATGCGGGTACAAAGATACTCCTACATATATGTGAAATCATGTCATGTCAAAAACGTATGATTTTATTACATTATCTCTTAAATCCAATTTATTTAATTAACAACAACAAGTTAACTTAAATAAATAAACATATTTCAATAGCAACAGGACATCTTTTTCAATTCATTCAATTATCTCATTATCAATTGAATCAAATAATTAAACAATTCATCAAATCCATTTTATATGAGATGAATGCATATACCATGTCATGCTCAAAATATCTTTCTCATTTTTGAAATCTTATGCACAATGCCAATTTGAAAACACATTAATCCAATAATTTCAATAAAATTCCAAGATGGTAAATGTAGACGTCCCGAACGTCCTGGGAGAATGAATCCCGTTCTGTTCGATTTGGGCTCACTACAGTTCGGACTCAAATTGTCACGGTTCTTAATCTGAACCAAAGAGTCCAGATCCGGCAAATCGTTTTGGAAAACAGATTTTTGTAAAGAAGTGTCAAACATGGACTGCTTTGCCAGATACAGAGTCGCCACCTAAATATTTTATTTTGGGGGAATTTAGGAAACCCTGACTCGTTTGCCTAAGGCCATGCGTCCGTCATCACCAAAGTTGCCTCGGCTCGGGAACTTGGGTACGATTGGGGAAGGTCAGCTATGAGCACCCCCTCTCGCCCGATCAAAGATCGGTCTCTACTAACCATGATATCTCGTTTTGAAAATACTATGTGCTCTTATTCCGGTTATTAGCCTAGATTTACTACGTGATGCACACAGCATATAAGTATAGACTGGGTCGCCTGAGTTCAAACAAAACATTTCATGTTTGTTTTTGAAAGTGGTTTGCTACTCGCAAGCAGGCTAAAATGCGGATTTTGCCACCCTCCAGTGGGCTTAGAAAACATGGTGATTTGCCACTATCTAGTGGGCTTAAAACTCGCAATCAATGAATTGTTCCAATTCAGATAATCCAACCTCCACCCACAGGCATTCAGGCAGTTATATCACATAAGCAAATAGCCTCATGGTAAGCATGCTATCATGGCAGTCACTCACACGCATGCAAGGATGCTAAAGCATAAACACTTACCGAGTACTCCAAGCCGAAGAAAGAAGCTAATTAGAAATCATGCATGAATCCTAACTATGCTAAGATGCCTAATGCAACACATACAGGTATGCAACTAAGATAGGCTCGGCTATTCTAAGATGGCATATGATGATGCTACAGCTAACACGTATTCAACTCGGAATTGAAATACAATGCAGTTAGTATGATGTGCCGAGCCCGGTGCGTGCAATACGAATGAATGTATGCAAACATGCTATCATAAGTATGCTAACAGAAACATGCCCTAAAGTAACCATCGAAAGCTAGTAAATAAAAGGGAAGAAAGACGTGGGGTTGGAAGACATGCACATACTCAAGCACACTTATTACACAATTGCCCTCACTCGGAGGGTCCGAATAAATATTACAAAACAGATAAATAATCGACTATTCTAGCTAATTAAATATGACAAAAACTTCTAATTAATTAACAAATTAATTACAGAAAGAAGGTGGCCGCAGCCCTGCCTCGGAATGCGTGAATGATGCATGCTCGATTTGCCGCGCTTGGAAACCCGGTACCATGCCACTGTTGCCTCTGTTTACACTGCCTTGCTCCTCTGAAAGTTGTTAAAGTTTCCAGAACTGCTTTGAACTTCCTTTTGAGTGTTTTGGAAGGCCATCGGCCAAAGGAAAAATCCACCGACCATGAGAACAAGGTTATCGGCCAAAACTTTGACCACCGGCTGGGAACTGATGGTCGGTTGGCACTTCAAGTAGCTGGCTAACAAGGTTATCCTGCAGTTGCTGCAGCAGAGGGCAAACAGGGCATGGCATGGAATTTTCAAGCAAATGTGTGCATGGCCACACTCCCTATCATGCAATGAACTCAAGGGAGCATGACCCTCGACCCTCAGGCCATGAATTATGCATTTCGATGCATGATGGCCTAAGAGGCCAAGTTTGCCATTCGATGTAAATGCATGCAACAAAACAAATGAATGCCTTGCGCCCTATCATGTTGAGATCAAGGGCATCGGTGACCAAGGGTTGAGACGTGTTTCATCACTTTGAGTATGAACACACCTCACCCCTCAAGTTTGGTTTGACACCCCAAACCAAACAAGATGCAATGCGTGTATGCCATATACAATGTAAAGTGATGCAACTCATGCAATGCAATATGAGCACGCTAAGCTAATGCAACATGACATTACCTAATCATGCAAGCTAAACCAATGCAATATGAACATGTCAAGCATACAACAAGACCATGTAATGCAACTAGCTAAACAACAAGCAAACATGCGAACATGATACAATGTAAGCATGCAACCAATACAATGCAACATATCAAACATGCAAAGTATGCAAAGATGGACTTATACTGAAATGAAAAGGCCTCAGCCCACCCCAAAACAGTGGCCAAAGTGCATGGAAGTGATGGACTAAACACCTTCAAATGTGCACATATGGAAGTCTAACACTTAGGCAGAAGTCAACTTTCAAGCGCATTAAGAAGAGACAAACATGGACAAATCACCAACAAAATGAGCTCTGAAAATGTGTAAAAGACAATGCCAAATCCACTATGTTATGCAAGCAAGGCATGCAACAATGACTAAAACTCGAAGCCAACAAAAGGGTCCAAACCATGGCTATGTCAACCAAACCCCAAAGGACCAAAATGACCTAGAACAGTCCTAAATCACTCCAAAACAAGACTAAATCATGCATGGACTAAGGTCAAAACATGCCAAGAAAAGGGTCCAAAACAAAGGGCATTCAAAGCCACTAAATGGAGTATTACTCTACACCTACCCCAACCACTCATGGCATAGATTATGCAACCCAAAACAGAGTTTTAATGCATCAAAATACACCCAAAAACCCTTTGATATGGCAGCGCAAATGACTTAAACAAAAGGCATGCACTATGACTCAAACATGGAGCATAAGATCACATTTCTTTAAGGCATTGAAAGGATAACAAATGCAAGCATGTAAGCACAAAACATGGACTGATATGACATAATAAGTGATTCCAAATCACTGAAATAGCCAAGGTAATGCATGCTAATGACTCACACACCCGATGCCAACATGCTAGAATGCAAAGGGACTAGACAAAGTATGAAAGGTGTGACCAAATCAACATCCAACAGACCTCAAGCATGATGAAACATGACCAAATGCTTCACAAAGCTAGGCAAAAATATGCAAGCATGGTGGTCTAATGGCAAGATGCATTTCTAGGAAAAATAGAGGAATACAAGGCAAGTATAAAATGCATGAAAGGGGCCATTAATCCAACCAAAAACAGAGGCATATTATGACCTAACAACACCCAAAAACCTCTGAATTGGAGCCAAAGATAGCTAATCATGCATGCTACCCTTATGAGCCATGAACATGAACAAAGGAGAGACAAAGGGAGGGGGGTGTCCCTCCCCTATGCAAGACCTCAAAACCTCTTCTCTACTACTGAAAGTCCTCTAGATTTCAGTGGTGAGAAGGCCAATACACTAGGATTCCCGAAGCTCAACAAAGAAAGCACAAAAAGGGCCAAACAAGGCCTAAGAGGGGGAGGTTGACCCCCAACACCAAAGTGACCTTAATGAAGCATCTTAAGCATGCAAATACAAGATTTTTTTCAGTCATACACAAAGTCTAAAATAGCATGCAAAGTGGGTTAAAAACTAGTGTAAGAATGGGGAATATAAAGCAAATAGTGTTACCCTTGAAGAACACTTGAAGAGCAGCAACCTCAGCCCCCTCCTTATGATAAAAACCGGCTCAAGACTTCAAGAACAAACCCTCAACACCTTCACAACCGAAGTAAGGTGTGGTACTAGGTGACTTAGTGCAAAACTAAGACCAAAACACACTTTTAGGCCCTCCAACACACACAAATGAAGAGAGAGAGGGAGATATAGAGAGAAAAGGTGTATATAACAGATATATGTGATATTAGGTCTGGTTTTGCTAAACCCCTTCAAAGGAGAGGGAGGGTCTCCTTATATAGACAAACAAAGGTGCTAAGCTTCCAAGAGAAGCTAAATGAAAAGGGTCAAGGCTTCTTAAAGAAGCTAAGGCAAAGGGGCCAAGGCTTCCTGAGAAAGCTGAGACAGGGGTTCAAGCTTCTTGAGGAAGCTAAGACAAAGGTCCAAGCTTCCTCAAGAAGCTAGACCAAAAAGGCGCAAAGGGTGCAACTCCTCCATACATGTATGGAGGACAAGTCCGTGCACTCCAGCTGGCACAGCTGGCATGCACCATGCCTGAAAAAGGCAAAAAGGAGTCCATCGGCCAAATATATGGTCGGCCGACCACACAAAGAGCAGACTGGCCATCACCAATGGCCGATGGAAAGAAAACAAGGCCGGTGGCCCTAAGCCATGGCCGGTGGGTTTAAGGGATGGCTGACAAGCCACTTCCTACCCTCAGGAGCACAAAACACAAGCCCTTAGTGCAAAACCAAGCACAGAACAGGCAAGTTAAGAGATCTTGAGGCAAAGCGCGTAGCCGAGACCTCCGAGAACTCAAAACGAACACAAACATGGATGATCACCGAGTGTTCAAACGGTGACGTCCAAGTCTTGAGGACGGTCAAAAATGGGGTGTCTACAGTTGCCCCTCTTTGACAGAACTCGAAAGTCATAACAACGACGGGAGTGAATGTCAAAGCCCAGAGACGACCCATTTTTGACAAGGCCGAAGACTTAAACAAAACATGCAAGACAATAAAGATATGCGCCCGAAGGCGGGGGCAAAATGCAACTGACAATGCAAGAAGCCGAACATAACTTATGATCATGCAAAGAAAGCTGTAACGAAGCATGATAATGCAATAGTTTTAAGCTAGCAAACACAAATCCGATTACATTACAATGCAGAAAGGATGTAAGAGAATTATGCAATTCTCGCTACGTTTCACGCGGAGAATACAATACCTGTGCGGTTCGTTTGGTCGTGCCAGCTTCAAATGAACCGCACATACAATATCGTGGCTGTAAAAGAGAGAAACTTAACAGGTACAATGTTGTTAACAACATGCATAACAATGCAATTAAAAGTGCGTCACAACGCAAGTGAAGGAGTGCATGACAATGCGGGTGAAAGGGGTGCATAACAACGCAACCCGAGTGTGTGCATAACAATGCGATTTGAAACGTAAGCACATATAAGTAAAGCATAACATGACAACGCATGCAAGGTGTGTAGTAACTTGAACACATATAAGTAAAGCATAATGCGACAACGCATGCGATGTGTATAGGAACTTGAACACATATAAGTAAAGCATAACGCGACAACGCATGCGATGTGTATAGGAACTTGAACACATATAAGTAAAGCATAACGCGACAACGCATGCGATGTGTATAGGAACTTGAACAGACATAAGTAAAGCGTAACGCGACAACGCATGCGATGTGTATAGGAACTTGAACACATATAAGTAAAGCATAACGCGACAACGCATGCGATGTGTATAGGAACTTGAACACATATAAGTAAAGCATAACGCGACAACGCATGCAATGTGTATAGGAACTTGAACACATATAAGTAAAGCATAACGCGACAACGCATGCAATGTGTATAGGAACTTGAAGGGGGCATATTCAACTGAAGCATGGCAAAGGCATGTTATTCATGATGTTGAGATGCAAATTCAGAACAAAACGAGGCATTGTGTAATGCGAGACGCGTAACGAACATGCTTTCAAAGCCAAAACGAAACAACGTAATACGATACGATTGAAACGATTTGTGGAATTCGCAGTATACAAAAAAGGATACGGGAAGGGATGCTCCTCGCACGCACCGAGCATCACTCGTAGAAGATGTAGCTTGAGGTCAACTCGAAGGTCTACTAATGTTTCGAGAGTGTGCTTCCTCGCACTGTCTTGAGTAATGAAGGTGCCAAACCACATCGTTGACTCGAACAAGGGTGCGGGATGCATCGACCGCGAGGGGAGGTTACCGGTATCAATCCCAATACTCTGCTGCCCTGCCCTCCTTTTGCTTTGCTTTCCTTTTTCACCGTTAGTTTTAAGCACATTGCACTGCCTCAGGCAGGTTTTACTTTTCAAGACTGTGTGTTTTCGCAAAAGACATGATAGAAATGAAACAACTATTTTGTTCAAAAAGGTGTTACATTTGTTCTTTCCATGCATCGCATCGCGTGGCATCACATAACAACGTGCGTGAAATTGAACTTTGTTTGAAAATTAAGCCCTTGCCTCGTAATAACCAGGTAGTGAACTGACTAACAACTCGATAAGCAAAACAAAGAAACTCGATGAGCTAACCAAGTGCGAGTATAACTCGATAAGCAAAACAAAGACACGAAGAAATGAAATACAACTCGATAAGCAAATGTACAACAACTCGAAAAGCGAATGGGCGTGACTCTGCAAAAACCATCATCGGAGGGCATTGGAAGTGGTGCCAATCCCCAAATTCTCATCATGTTCAACAGATAAACAGCTCAGGGGGCAAGAAGGAAGACCACCGGCCACAAGGGAAAGCCATCAGCCTCAAGAAATGGCCATCGGCCAAAAGTGATGGTCGGTCAGCATTATTTTTTGGCTGGCCGACCATTGATGGAAAGAACCACCAGAATGCTGACAGCTATCCCCCACTCACACCTTATCCCCTACAAAAGCCTCAACTTTGTAGTTTTCTTTAATTCAACATTGATTTGCTCCAAATGGAAGAGTTCCTTGCCCAAAATCTCATAGCTTGGATTGCCAACTTGGATGGTTTGGAGAGGTTGAATTTCCGGGGCTTCGGCATAAACGCACTATTCACTCTGAGTCGTACTCCGCTGCACTTTTCGTTCCTCCATGTCGCGGCAAGGTTTTGGAACCCGGTAACACATGTTTTTAGCTTTGGCGGGCAAGAGGTATGTCCTACCTTCGAAGATTTCCAAGCTTTGATGGAATCTGAGCACAACGAAGAAATCTTGCCCCAATTTTGCTTCGGCCATGCCCAAGCTTTAGGGCGAATGTGTGGGCTCTCAATGCATGACGCTCGATCTTTGATTGGTGACGGAATGCTGGATATTCCGAGTTTGATTTGCCGGTTTTCTGATGCTGGCGACCGTGGTGACCATCATTGGCAAGGCTTTCGACGACACACCCTTTGTTTGTGCATGCTATCCCATTTCTTGCTTGCCTCAGGCTCCGGAGGATCTAGCGTCCGGTTGATCGAGGTTGCCCAAGGCTTGAAGGAGGGCAAACGCTGCATTGCCATGACATTGGCCGAGACGTTGATGGGCTTGGACTCTTTCCATCGCCGGGAGATGATTAGATTCGCGGGGAGTCCACTACTGTTGCAGGTAATATTTCCCACCCAATCTCATATATGTATTGCTCACATCACTTGGCTTTCGGGCTCGGTTTTCTCACAAAACCCTTTTCTCACTTTTCTCTCATCGTACATCTCTCTATTCTTTAATCTCTCATTTTCCATCCCTCCCCAGGTGTGGTTGATGGACAAGTTGCAGGTTGTGGACTCTTGCCTGGCATATTCAGCTCGCGGTTATTTCTTCCGACAACGTCTGGTCGATGCCCTGGATGAGGGATGATGGTTCCACTAGATGTGCAATTTGTCTGCAGACCATATTGTTTGGCGCTGTCCTTGGCTCAATCTACCGGCAATGAGCTATAGCATGTCCCGGCAGACTGGGATTCAGTTGATAGGCTTGACACACTGTGTGTTCTACTTTCCTTTCTAGTTCCAGCGCCAGTTCGGCCATGATCAGACCTGCCCGCCAGAGGGGATAGAGTACCCTGCTGCATTCCCGGTCCGAGGCGCATAGCTTGCTCGGTATGCGACAGCATGGCGGACTAGAGAGCTCCTGGCCCCCGCTCCCACTTTCAGTTGCACTTTGTCTGATGAGTGCATAGATTGGCTCAATGAAGAGGCACAGATTGGGCCCAGCTTGGCATCAGAGGCTTCAACCAGCTCTGGGAGGGTGCACAGGAACACCTGACTTAGCTATGCCCCAGATTTATTGCTTTATTAGTACTTTCAAGTTTTCTTTATGAATGTAACCAAAAGCAACTTCAATTTGTATGCAAGAGCAGGAGAACGTTGTATTGAAATCAATGAAATTGAAGGTTGTTGGTACTGAAAATTTTCCGCTTTGGTCCAAAAATGGTCTAAGTTGTAAAAAGATTAATTTGAGCAAAGTCAACTTTTATCAAAAACTTTTCAAAACCATTTTTGACATGGATCAGAACTGGACACGCCTGAGATCTGTCACTGAGATGCACAACCCCGAATTCCAGCAACTGGAAAGTTGCCCCTAGTCCAAATGGTATCGCAGCACTGCACAGCAATGGAAAGTTGCCCCTAGTCTGAAAAGCACTGCACCGGAGATCATAACCGAACTCTTGAATGCTTGAATAGAAAAAGATGGCTGAGATGATCAAATGGACAAAGTTGATCGGGGAAAAGTTTATGGCTGAACTTCAGGATGAAGTTGCCTACGTATCCCAAAGATGGGAATCAAGCCTTACGTAGTTCAGGCTCGGGTTCACTCGAGTATTTTCGCTCTCCTTTTGCACTCTAACTTTTGCCAAGGCCGCCCTTTGCGGGTTTTCAACCTTGCGAGCTCAATTTTTATAATTTCCAATTTTTCATGCTCTAACTTTTGCCTAGGTCACCCTTTCAGGTTTTCGGCATAGCGAGCCTCTCAGGGGTAATATTTCTTCAACTTGTCCATATTGATCGGCTGCGAAAACTCTAGGCCATCTAGGTCCATCAGAACCACAGCTCCACCCGACTAGATATCTTTGATGATGTAAGGACCAGTCCAATTAGGTCTGAACTTGCCCTTTGGGTCGTGGATGGGAGCTCGGTTGTCCTTGGGCACCAAATCTCCTTCTTTTAGATTCCTGGACTTAACATTCTTGTTGAAAGCCCTGGCAATTCTACGCTGATAACCTTGAACATGGTACAGTGCTTTCAGTCTGCGCTCGTCAAAGAGCATGAGTTCCTCAAATCTGCTCTGCTGCCAATCTGCTTCGGCTATCTGACACTCAGCCAGCACTCTCAAAGACGGAACCTCAATTTCAATAGGTAGAACGGCCTTCATCCCATAAACCAATGAATACAGAGTCGCCCCAGTAGAAGTCCTAATTGACGTCCGGTAGCCCCACAGAGCAAACGGCAGCTTATCTGGCCAATCCCGGTAGGTTTCCACCATCTTCTGCAATATGTGTTTGATATTCTTGTTGGCGGCCTCGACTGCTCCATTGGTCTGCAGCCGATAAGTGGATGACTTATGAAAAGCCACGTTGTATTTTTCTAACAAGTCAATCACTTCCTTCTTGAAGTGGGAACCGTTATCTGAAATTATCTCGTTCGGGACCCCGTAGCGACAGATGATGTTGTTTCTGATGAACTTCGCGACATGTGAAGCCTTCAGCACCGCATAGGATTGGGCCTCAACCCACTTTGTGAAATAATCTATCGTAACCAGGATGAACTCATGGCCATTCGATCCTTTCGGAGTGACAGCCCCGATCACATCGATTCCCCAAACTGAAAATGGCCACGGCAAAGTCATATTGTACAGCTTCGACGGCAGAATGTTCATGCAGTTTGCATAGATTTGACATTTGTGGCATCGCTGAACAAAGCCGATACAATCCTCCTCCATGGTGGACCAGTAGTAACCCTGTCTGAGGATCTTCCGAGCTAACATTACCCCGTTCATATGCGCACCGCATTCTTCTCCATGGATGGCCTCCATCAGGCGTTTTGATTCTTCAGCTTCAACGCACAGCTTATGCATTCCCAGATGACCTCTCTTATACAATTTACCTCCGCAGATGATGAACTGAATGGCCATTCTTCAGATTGCCCTTTTATCCTTGGCATTTGCCTCTGGTGGATACGCCTCTTTCTTAAAAATTCCAAATATCGTAATACCAGGGGTTCTCGCCTTGAACCTCATCTATAGCAGCAATCGACTCATAAGCCGGCACAAATTTTTGGTCAATAATGACTGGACGCATCCGGACTCCAAACGGGATGTCTATCATGGAAGATAGAGTTGCTAGTGAATCTGCGAACCTGTTGTTCTCCCTTAATAAATGAGTAAAGTTCAGCTTCTCAAACCGAGGAATTAACAAGTCCAAGGTCTGATGATACATAATCATCTTTTCTTCTTTGACTTTCCAATCTCCTTTCGCTTGAGATACAACAAGGTTCGAGTCTCCAATGACGTCCAACCGTCTTGCCCCTAGTTCCAGGGCTGCTTCTAGACCGGCAATGCATGCCTTATATTCTGCTTCGTTGTTCGAGACTTTGAACCGGAGTTTGAAGGCTAAAGGGATACGGGAATTGTCGGGTGCTATCAGCAGCACTCCTATTCCATACCCATACTGGTTTGACGCTCCGTCAAAGTACATTGTCCAAAACTCGTCGTCGATATGCAAAATGGCCTCATCTGGGAATAAGTACTCAACTGCTTCACCCCCTTCCACTGGATGATCGGCTAAGAATTCTGCTATTGCTCTCCCCTTGACTGACTTGCGCGTCACATATTTCAGATCGAATTCGGAAAGCAACAGCAACCAACGAGCTAGCCTACCCGTAAGTGCCGGTTTCTCGAAAAGATATTTGATGGGATCCAGTCGTGAAACCAATATTACAGAGTGAGCTAACAGGTAGTGCTGCAGCTTCCTGGTAGCCCATACCAAGGCTAAGCAAGCCTTTTCCAACGGTGTGTAGTGAGTCTCATACTCAGCATCTTCTTGCTCAGGTAGTAGATGGCTCTCTCTACTTAGTCCTCTGATTCTTGCGCGAGCATGCAGCCCATTGTAGTCTCAGTTACTGAAAGATACAATAACAACGGCTTCCCCGGTTCAGGCGGTGATAACACGGGTGGGTTCTGTAAGTATTCCTTGATCTGTTCAAAAGCAGCTTGGCATCGGCCATCCCATTGGAATTTCTTTCCTTTCTTCAGGAGGCCAAAAAGTGGTTCACAAGTCAAGGTTAATTGTGAGATAAACCGTCTTATGAATTGCACTTTACCCAGAAAGCCTCGCACCTCCTTTTCAGTCCTTGGTGGTGGCATTTCTAAGATGGCCTTGATTTTGGAAGGTCGACTTCGATACCTCTCTGTGTAATCAGAAACCCTAGCATTTTTCCCGCTGTAACACCAAACGTACACTTCTGAGGATTCAGCCGCAATCGAAATTCTCTGATCCTTTGAAAGAACTTTTGCAAGGCGGTGTAGTGGCCCTCTCTTTTTTGTGACTTGACAATCATGTCGTCCATGTACACCTCAACCTCTTTGTGGATCATGTCATGCAATATCGTGGTCACAGCCCGTTGATATGTAGCTCCCGTATTCTTTAACCCAAACGGCATCACTCTGTAGCAGTATGTCCCCCACGGGGTGGTGAAAGCAGTCTTCTCCCGGTCTTCAGGTGCCATCACTATCTGATTGTAGCCTGAGAAGCCATCTATGAATGAAAGCAAAGCATGCCCCGCTGTGAAGTCCACCAACTCATCGATATGCGGTAAGGGGAAGTCATCCTTCGGACTGGCTTTGTTTAAATCCCTGAAATCCACGCATACCCGGATCCTGCCATCCTTCTTCGGTACCGGGACTATGTTGGCCAACCAAGTCGGGTATTCGGATACTATCAGGGAGCCTGCGTCGATTTGCTTGGTGACTTCTTCCTTAATCTTGATGGCCCAGTCAAGGCGGATTCTTCTGAGTTTTTGCTTGATGGGTCGGGCCTCGGGGTCAAGAGGAATCCGGTGCTGTACAATCTCAGGATCGATCCCAGGCATGTTTTCGTAGGACCATGCGAAAACATCTTTGAAATCTTTTAATAAAGCGACTAAGCACTCGCGTTCTTCCGAAGACAACGTGGACCCGATCTGGACCAGCCGCGGGTCCTCCTCAGTATCAATATTCACAGTAGTGATTTTATCCAGTAAGGGTTTAACAAATCTTTCCTGCTCTTAATCAATTAATCGTTGCAAAACCGGAGAAATTTCTTCCTCGTCGTTTTTGTCGAAATTTTGAAAGTCCTGATTCAAGCAATAAATCAAAGGCACAAAAAATTACTCAGAAAACCACATCCACATCATTCTCATTAAGCACATCCAAACCGTCCGATTCTTCTGTTACAACAGACTCAAAAGAGAAAGAAAAAGACGACCTAGACAGGACTGTGGCATCCGAGTTACCACCCCCAGGAATACCGGACTCAGACTCAGTTGAGCTGGAACCTGATTCCAACTCAATAGATTCGGAGAAATCAGATTCCGGCTCACTACCTGACCTGGTGCTGCTGGACAAAAATCCCTCTTCATACTGCCAAATGAGAGAGGGTGCGATAGATGCATCCAAAATGTTTGTTGGTAGGCCCGCAGCCGTTTCATTCCCGATCATGGACACCGAGAAGTTATCCCCCCAGCACTTCTGTTTGATCGGAGGATCTGAAAGTAGACAGGCCAGCGCTACCCGCATTTCACTTTCGGCGTCCTCAGACTCCACTTTCTTGCTCTGCTCAGCCTCAGCTAATGGGTTTGTCTGCTCTTCGGCAACATCATCCCCAGATAACTACAGATTAAAGAAGATCTCAAAACCTGGTACGCGCTTCCTCTCCGCGTTCAGCCATGGCTCTGGGTAGCCACAAAACGGAAAGTCCTCCCCCTCCCGGACGAAGCGTCCGTTTAGGGTACCCTGGGTGGGCCGGTGCATTAACTCAAAAGGCTTCCCTGCCTGCCTCGCTCTGGCTCTCCCAGCCGTCTCCTTACCTTTCCTTACCCAATCCTCTTTGGTGGGCAGATAACCCAAGCCAAATGTATGGGGGTTATGTGGCACTTCGGCCAATGCTGCAACGCCCTTCCGGCAGCTCTTTCCCAATCCCATCCTGGGGATGTGTTGAAGCTTGTTCATGAGGTATACTGATTGAGCACTGGCATACAACCCCTCATTAACATCCATGATGTTCTGCACGACCCGGGCCTCAGCCAGGGTAAAGCCAGATAAGAACACATCCTCCATACCGTGCTCAATTTCCAAAACCGGCGTGGATACTTCTGGCGTGGGTGAATCGACAAATTTCCAAAAACAATGGCTACTCCTTTCCCATGGGGGTATTTCACAATCTGATGCAAGGTGGATGAAACTGCCTTCACCTGATACAGCCACGGCCACCCCAAAAGTAGATTGAAGGTCGCAGGAACTTCCAAGACGTGAAAGTCAATTTCATGCTATCCTGGGCCAACCTTGGTCTGAATTTTCACCGTCCCCATTACTTCTCTACTTGTGTTATCATACACCCGAATCACCTGGGTTGTCGGCACAAAGTCCGCGGTCTTTAAACCAATTGCATATGCAGTCCTTGCCGGGCACACATTGATGGCGGACCCTGTGTCGACAAGCACCACGGGTATCCATTTGTTCCTGCACTCCACAGAGATGTAGAGTGGCTTGTTATGGTTCGCACCCTCAGGTGGCAATTCTTTGTCGGAGAAAGTCAACATCGGGGTAGCCCCTCCCGGAAAAACTAAGCCCACCAGCTGTTCGGGCGTGGTGTCTATTGAAAGCTTGGCCTTGTCCATGGCTGATAAAACAGCTTGTAGATGCACTCGTGATGCCATAAGCAGTCCCCAGATGGAGATGTCTGCCTGTATCTTTTTCAACTGCTTCAGTACAGCTTCTTCTTCGAGTTGCTTCTCTTTCTGTTTCTCCGCCTCCTTATCTTTCCCAGACGCCTCCGGCTGATCTAGATATGGAGGCTTGAAATACCGTCCACTCCTAGTCATATGGTCAACTTCACCAATGTACCAGGTATCGTCTGGTTGGTTGCTCCCCCAACCCTCATCTGTGTGGGCAAGACATAGATCATCGTCGTCCCACCACATTCCACCGACAACCGACAGGCACTTGTCCGGCTCCGCTTCTACTGTCCTTGTACTCACAGTACTTTCAATCCCCTCATGGGCTTTAGCTTTTCTAATTCTCTCAGAATCCTCAAACCTTTCCTGTTCCAACTGCGTCAGTACAGCTGTCTGTTCAATAATTCTCGCATTCTCAATGCCCAAGTCCTGAGCAAAATTCTTAACACCGGTGCTCCCCGGCAATGCACTCCGATTCCTGACCCTTCCGGCCACAACTGATGTCCTCGCCCCTGACGGGCCCTGTTCTGGTTGGCATTCTTCCGTAACATCCGGTTGATCATCCAGCTACCTGGTAACCTCTGCCGATTCTTCGAGATTCGACCAGCTGACTGCCATGTCTGCTGGATTTTGTTCACTGAAAAACTGGAGGTTAGCGAAGTCCCCTTCCGAAGGTGCTAAGTCATCTGACCCCTGATCAAATCCATCCCTCTGTACCATACAAAGCTCTGCCCTTTCTGGCAACTCCACACTTGGCCCAACTTGGCCTACTGATAGAATGTAGTCACTCGGACTGTATACCTTCTCAAAAAAACTTTTAATTTCCTCAGATTCTGACTCAACAATCCCATTCTCCTCTGGAATCTCCCCTGTTCTGTCTTCGACAGTCACCACCATTGGTTCGGGTTGGGTTCTGGAGATGTCCAACATGCACAAGTCAGTGCAGTTAGGAAGGAGCACCTTCGGCTTGGGTAGGTGGGATGGGGTGATATATATGCTAGGATCGTAAGGCACGACCCCAGTCTGGATAAAGTTGATTCTTTTAGGAGGTGGAGCTTGGTGGTGTGGTGGGAGAGGGTTTGTTGTAACATTGGGTTTTTCGGGAGGCACAATCACCCCGTTATCAATGAGATCTTGAATCTCATGACGCAATCGGAAGCATTGGTCGGTGTCATGACCGTGCTGTTGGTGAAATGTGCAATATTTGCCGGGTTGTGGGTAGGGGTAAGTTTTTCCGGCAATGGCCGCAGCTCTAGGGGCTTCAAGTGCCCTTTTCTGATTAAAACCCCCAGAGCCTTGGACAGGGGCATATATAGTGGAGTGAAGGCTCTTTGGTTTTTGGGCGGGTATTTGGCTGTTTGTGTATTGCTTCTGGACGCACCAGAGAATGGCATAGCTGCCATGGTTCTTGGAGGGGGAATGGTGGTGACCATACTCACTTCCGAGGCTCTTGTAGTTATAGCGCCGCTCGAGCCTGCATTGGTGTTGCGGTTAAAGGTTCTCCTAGGTTGCTCTCTGTCATTATCGATCAAGCCTTGCTTCAAGGCATCCTCAATCTGTACTCCCATCTCATGCAGATCTGAAAAGGTAGGGAAGGGGAGTACGATCATTTTCTGTATCAGTTTGGGTTGGAGATTGCGCACAATCATCTGAATTTGATCTTTATCGGTGGGCCTTAGGGTCATCATTGAGGCCTTGGCCCTCCATCTGGTTACGAACTCCGAAAAGCTCTCCTTAGGGTCTTGCCTTGTCGTCTCGAGATCACGGGTTGTAATCTCGATTTGCGTGTTATATGAGTACTGTGTAATGAACGCCTCAGCCATCTCATCCCAGTTCCTCTTAACATCACCTTCTAATTTTGCGTACCAGATGGCTGCCACACCCGACAGGGTCCGGCTGAACAGAGACAGCTTCTGTAGTCTGGTGAGGCCCATCGGCCTTAAGATATCTGAAAACAACCTCAGGTGTACCATGGGATCCCCGGAGCCATCAAATTGGTCAATATGCGGCATCTTTAATCGGTCCGGTAACATCACAGTTGCGTCAGTATACCCGTCCTCAATGTCAGGGATGGTCTTGACTCCTTGGGATTTCTTAAACATCTTTTCCAGTTTGCTCAGCTTTAATGCGGTGGGGTCCACTTCAGACTCGAAGGGAGAATCTGGTACATTGATAGGCGTGGGCGCCTTGGATAGTTACGGTAGAATCGGGGGCGGAGCCGACCCTGTTGGAACGTCCGTATCCTCTTGGATATTCTGGACATTTTGTGTCTTCTCGGGTATCGGAACCCTTGGTGGGGGAGGAGCTTGATACGAAGCAGATGCCCCGGCTTGCTGCTGTAGCCTTATGATTAACTCTGCTTGTTCAGTCATAACCGTGGCCTGTTGCTTGGCGAACTCCACCTGTCGGACAGCGTCTTGCTGCATAGTTTTCATGCTCTCTTGAAATTGGCGCACCATCTCCTCTAAACTTGCCATACTGCTCTAATCTAGCTGTATTGCCGGTATATATTCCCTCTCTGTGGGAGAAATAGGACTTTGATTCCGACTATACCTAGGCGGGGTGGACGAAACCCTCTGAACTGTCTGTTGAACTGATATCCTCTACCTAACTGCCCTCCGTCTGGTAACCGAGGGTAGAGAATGATACACTGGTTGTCCGTCTACCAGATCCTCAGATCGATGGAGTCGACGACCTCTTGTCCAGAGTGCTTGGGGAATATCTGCTTGGTCTGAAGCAATTGTGCTAAACTACCTAGTAAAAAGATAAATAAAGCAATCATAAGGAAATAAACAACCAGAAAAACGGACAGCATAACAGCATAAATAAACACACAACACATAGTTGGGCATAATAACACACAGTCGATAAGCCGAATACATCGTTCTCAAACACTGATTGTTGTCCCAAATCACTGGCCCCGAAAACTGAGTCTGATACGCGCAGATAACTGATTCTCAAACGCTGAACTGGTGCTCGCAGGCCTGATATCCAAACTTGTGAGCTGATACATGCATTCCTGTAGAGGCCAACTCTAAAAGCACATAACAGATAAGTGAGAGCCAAAACACCCCTATGTTGGGGTAGGGTTTCCCTGTCCTATTTTGTCAGGAGCTAGGGTTTCACTACGCACGCAGCGGTTTTAAACAACCTATAATCGGGTAAGCAACCTGTCCTAGCTTGGAATGGTCACTATGGATTCCGAATATGCACTAGGTCGAATGGTCAAAATGGGTGCCTCGGTAAAACCGGGGTTTGTGTTCCCATACTGGCAGAGCCCGTAACCGGTAAGCCTTATGGCATGCAGCCTCTGGCAAACCGCTCAGGAATAGCAGATGGCAAACACGGTGTCCTAGGCGCACCAATGCACATGCAATGCAAAGAAACACATAAGTGTAGACAAAACAAGATATCATGAGTTCGAGTCAAGTTATCTATTTCCCCAGCAGAGTTGCTAGAAACTGTAGACGTCCCCGAACGCCCCGGGAGAATGAATCCCGTTCTGTTCAATTTGGGCTCACTACAGTTCGGACTCAAATTGTCACGGTTCTTAATCTGAATCAAAGAGTCCAAATCCGGCAAATCGTTTTGGAAAACATATTTTTGTAAAGAAGTGCCAAACATGGACTGCTTTGCCAGATACAGAGTCGCCACCTAAATATTTTATTTTGGCGGAATTTAGGAAACCCTGACTCGTTTGCCTAAGGCCATGCGTCCGTCATCACCAAAGTTGCCTCGGCTCGGGAACTTGGGTACGATTGGGGAAGGTCAGCTAGGAGCACCCCCTCTCGCCCGATCAAAGATCGGCCTCTACTAACCATGATATCTCGTTTTGAAAACACTATGTACTCTTATTCCGGTTATTAGCCTAGATTTATTACGTGACGCACACAGCATACAAGTATAGACTAGGTCACCTAAGTTCGAACAAAACATTTTGGGCTTGTTTGGTTTGTTTTTGGGAAAAATTCTCTACAAACAAATTTTCAAGAGTAATCAAACCAAACAAATTTTTCCAAAAAAAATCTCAAAATTTTGTTTGGTTTGCTTCTTTCCAAAATCACTATCTCTCTCATATACATCAAATCAATCACTTTTTTTTAAAACTCTCTCTCCCAAAACAATTTTCCAAAATCATTTCTAAAAAAAGGCAAACCAAACAAGTTTTCGTACTTTTTATCTCAAAAACTACTCTACAAATACAAACCAAACAAGCCCTTCATGTTTGTTTTTGAAAGCGGTTTGCTACTTGCAAGTAGGCTAAAATGCGGATTTTGCCACCCTCCAGCGGGCTTAGAAAACATGGTGATTTGCCACTATCTAGTGGGCTTAAAACTCGCAATCAATGAATTGTTCCAATTCAGATAATCCAACCTCCACCCACAGGCATTCAGGCAGTTATATCACATAAGCAAATAGCCTCATGGTAAGCATGCTATCATGTCAGTCACTCACACGCATGCAATGATGCTAAAGCATAAACACTTACCGAGTACTCCAAGCCAAAGAAAGAAGCTAATTAGAAATCATGTATGAATCTTAACTATGCTGAGATGCCTAATGCAACACATACAGGTATGCAACTAAGATAGACTCGGCTATTCTAAGACGGCATATGATGATGCTACAGCTAACACGTATTCAACTCGGAATTGAAATACAATGCAGTTAGTATGATGCGCCGAGCCCGGTGCGTGCAGTACGAATGAATGTATACAAACATGCTATCATAAGTATGCTAACAGAAACATGCCCTAAAGTAACCATCGAAAGCTAGTAAATAAAAGGGAAGAAAGACGTGGGGTTGGAAGACATGCACATACTCACGCACACTTATTACACAATTGCCCTCACTCGGAGGGTCCGAATAAATATTACAAAACAGATAAATAATCGACTATTCTAGCTAATTAAATATGACAAAAACTTCTAATTAATTAACAAATTAATTACAGAAAGAAGGTGGCCGTAGCCCTGCCTTGGAATGCGTGAATGATGCATGCTCGATTTGCCGCGCCCGGAAACCCGGTACCATGCCACTATTGCCTCTGTTTACACTGCCTTGCTCCTCTGAAAGTTGTAAAAGTTTCCAGAACTGCTTTGAACTTCCTTTTGAGTGTTTTGGAAGGCCACCGGCCAAAGGAAAAATCCACCGACCATGAGAACAAGGTTATCGGCCAAAACTTTGACCATCGGCTGGGAACTGATGGTCGGTCGGCACTTCAAGTAGCCGGCCGGCTATTTCTTCCTGCAGAATCTTGCAGTTGCTGCAGCAGAGGGCAAACAGGGCATGGCATGGAATTTTCAAGCAAATGTGTGCATGGCCACACTCCCTATCATGCAATGAACTCAAGGGAGGATGACCCTCGACCCTCAGGCCATCAATTATGCATTTCGATGCATGATGGCCTAAGAGGCCAAGTTTGCCATTCGATGTAAATGCATGCAACCAAACAAATGAATGCCTTGTGCCCTATCATGTTGAGATCAAGGGCATCGGTGACCGAGGGTTGAGACGTGTTTCGTAACTTTGAGTACGAACACACCTCATCCCTTAAGTTTGGTTTGACACCCCAAACCAAACAAGATGCAATGCGTGTATGCCATATACAATGTAAAGTGATGCAACTCATGTAATGCAATATGAGCACGCTAAGCTAATGCAACATGATATTACCTAATCATGCAAGCTAAACCAATCCAGTATCAACATGTCAAGCATACAACAAGACCATGTAATGCAACTAGCTAAACAACATGCAAACATGCGAACATGATACAATGTAAGCATGCAACCAATGTAATGCAACATATCAAACATGCAAAGTATGCAAAGATGGACTTATACTGAAATGAAAAGGCCTCAGCCCACCCCAAAACAGTGGCCAAAGTGCATGGAAGTGATGGACTAAACACCTTCAAATGTGCACATATGGAAGTCTAACACTTAGGCATACAAGAAGTCAACTCTCAAGCGCATTAAGAAGAGACAAACATGGACAAATCACCAGCATAACGAGCTCTGAAAATGTGTAAAAGACAATGCCAAATCCACTATGTTATGCAAGCAAGGCATGCAACAATGACTAAAACTCGAAGCCAACAAAAGGGTCCAAACCATGGCTATGTCAACCAAACCCCAAAGGACCAAAATGACCTAGAACAGTCCTAAATCACTCCAAAACAAGACTAAATCATGCATGGACTATGGTCAAAACATGCCAAGAAAAGGGCCCAAAACAAAGGGCATTCAAAGCCACTAAATGGAGTATTACTCTACACCTACCCCAACCACTCATGGCATAGATTATGCAACCCAAAACAGAGTTTTAATGCATCAAAATACACCCAAAAACCCTTTGATATGGCAGCCCAAATGACTTAAACAAAAGGCATGCACTATGACTCAAACATGGAGCATAAGATCACATTTCTTCAAGGCATTGAAAGGATAACAAATGCAAGCATGTAAGCACAAAACATGGACTGATATGACATAATAAGTGATTCCAAATCACTGAAATAGCCAAGGTAATGCATGCTAATGACTCACACACCCGATGCCAACATGCTAGAATGCAAAGGGACTATACAAAGCATGAAAGGTGTGACCAAATCAACATCCAACAGACCTCAAGCATGATGAAACATGACCAAAAGCTTCACAAAGCTAGTCAAAAATATGCAAGCATGGTGGTCTAATGGCAAGATGCATTTCTAGGCAAAATGGAGGAATACAAGGCAAGTATATAATGCATGAAAGGGGCCAATAATCCAACCAAAAACAGAGGCATATTATGACCTAACAACACCCAAAAACCTCTGAAATGGAGCCAAAGACAGCTAATCATGCATGCTACCATTATGAGCCAAGAACATGAACAAAGGAGAGACAAAGGGAGGGGGGTGTCCCTCCCCTATGCAAGACCTCAAAACCTCTTCTCCACCACTGAAAGTCCCCTGGATTTCAGTGGTGAGAAGGCCAATACACTAGGATTCCCGAAGCTCAACAAAGAAAGCACAAAAAGGGCCAAACAAGGCCTAAGAGGGGGAGGTCGACCCCCAACACCAAAGTGACCTTAATAAAGCATCATAAGCATGCAAATATAAGACTTTTTTTTAGTTGTACACAAAGTCTAAAACAACATGCAAAGTGGGTTAAAAACTAGTGCAAGAATGGGGAATATAAAGCAAATAGTATTACCCTTAAAAAACACTTGAAGAGCAGCAACCTCAGCCCCCTCCTTATGATAAAAACCAGCTCAAGACTTCAAGAACAAACCCTCAACACCTTCACAACCGAAGTAAGGTGTGGTACTAGGTGACTTAGTGCAAAACTAAGACCAAAACACACTTTTAGGCCCTCCAACACACACAAATGAAGAGAGAGAGAGAGGGAGATATAGAGAGAGAAGGTGTATATAACAGATATATGTGATATTAGGTCTGGTTTTGCTGAACCCCTTCAAAGGAGAGGGAGGGCCTCCTTATATAGACAAACAAAGGTGCTAAGCTTCCAAGAGAAGCTAAATGAAAAGGGTCAAGGCTTCTTAAAGAAGCTAAGGCAAAGGGGCCAAGGCTTCTTGAGAAAGCTGAGACAGGGGTTCAAGCTTCTTGAGGAAGCTAAGACAAAGGTCCAAGCTTCCTCAAGAAGCTAGACTAAAAGGGCGCAAAGGGTGCAACTCCTCCATACACGTGTATGGAGGACAAGTCCGTGCACTCCAGCTGGCATGCACCATGCCTGAAAAAGGCAAAAAGGAGGTATCGGCCAGAAAAGCAGTCCATCGGCCAAATATATGGTCGGCCAACCACACAAAGAGCAGACTGGCCATCACCAATGGCCGGTGGAAAGAAAACAAGGCCGGTGGCCCTAAGCCATGGCAGGTGGGTTTAAGGGATGGCTGACAAGCCACTTCCTACCCTCAGGAGCACAAAACACAAGCCCTTGGTGCAAAACCAAGCACAGAACAGGCAAGTTAAGAGATCTTGAGGTAAGGCGCGTAGCCGAGACCTCTGAGAACTCAAAACGAACACAAACATGGATGATCACCGAATGTTCAAACGGTGACGTCCAAGTCTTGAGTACAGTCAAAAATGGGGTGTCTACAGTAAATACGACTCAGGTAATCTCTAGGCTGGTATCTGCAAGTAGACTATACAAGTACTACCAATTCATTTCTAGTTCATATATGCTACTCAATTCATGAGTTAAATTCATTATCTTTCAACAACGAAAATGAGACTACAACTCAATGATTTTCCAATTATGCAAAGCTCACATAAACACTTCAAACCTGGCATTTTACGGATATTTCGTTCGAAGGAATCGGCACCCATTTATATATGTATAATTTCGGGTCTTTCACCCAGGACAATCCGGCCAACTTGCTTTAAATGGAGTCCATCCCCTTTCTCCTCCCAAACAAATATACATATGCAATATATTTATAAACATAATCATATATGGAGTACATCCCCTTTCTCCTCCCAAAAAACATACTGTAGACGTGCCCGAATGCCACCGCTCTGCGCGCGAAATGGCGCGAAATCCGCTTTGTTCATTAGCTTCTACAGTTCGGACTCATGTCACGGTTTTGAATCTAATCTCGCAAAGTGCAATGCGAGACTGATAAATCACCAAAGAGTCCAAATCCGGCAAATCGTTTTGGAAAACTGATTTTTATAAAGAAGTGCCAAACATGGATTGCTTTGCCAGATACAGAGTCGCCACCTAAATGTTTTATTTGGAAAACTTAGGAAACCCTGACTCGTGCCTAAGGCCACGTGTCCGTCATCACCAAAGTTGCCTCGGCTCGGGAACTTGGGTACGAGAGGGGAAGGTCATGCAATGAGCACCCCCGCTCGTCTAATCAAAGATCGGCCTTTACTAACATGATATCTTGTTTTTGAAAACACATGTGTTCTTATTCCGGTTATTAACCTAGAATTACTACGTGATGCACACAGCATACAAGTGTAGATTAGATCGCCTAAGTTGGAACAAAACATTGCATATCCTGTTTGTTTGAAAATGGTTTAAAGTTTTCTACTCGCAAGTAGGCTAAAACGAGGATTTGATGAATTGTTCCAATTCAAGTAATCCAACCTTCACCAATAGGCATTCAGGCAGTTATAACAAATAAGCAATTAGCCTCATGGAAAGCATGCTATCATGGCAACACTCACACTCATGCAAGGATGCTAAAGCATAAACGTTTATAGTGTACTCCGAGCCAAAACAAGAGCTAGTTAGTAATCAATGCATGATCTTAGTTCATGTTAAGATGGCTAATGCAACACATGCAAAATGCAGCTAAGATATGCTCGGCTATTCTAAGATGGCATATGAAATGCAACTTGATAACATGTATTCAAATTGGGATTGAAATACAATGCAGTTAGTATGGTGCGCCGAGCCCAGTGCATGCAAGACAGATGAATGGATGCACGCATACAAGCATAAGGATGCTAATTGAAACATGACCTAGAACTAATTATCGTAAGCGGTTAAGTAAAAGGGAGAGAGAAATGGGGGTTGGAAGACATGCATCGCACTCACGCACACTTATTACAAAATTTGCCCTCTCGACGGAGGGTCCGAATAAGAGCTACACTAAGCTACACAACTAATCTAATAATCTAATTAGACTAATTATTACACAACCAAAATGAATAACTAACTACAACTAATTATTACAAAACTTTAACTAATCAAACAAATTAATTAAGTTACAAATTCATGCTAAGCATTAAAATATGTAAACTAGGCCGCCTCAGCTCTGCCTTGAAGAAGTTGAAGATGCATGCTCTCGATTCCCGTCCCGAAAAGCTCTCCAAATGCTCTTTAGAGGCTCTGTCTGCAGGGTGTCCTTGAGAACTAGCTGCTGGATCTTACCAAAAACATGCTGGGGAGTGCACCAGTGGCCTGCCGGCCATGAGGAGCTGCTGCCGACCTCCCTGCCGACCAAGAGTGCACACTGCCGGCCATAAATGAAGATCTTCCGGCCAACAATAAGAGGGTATCGGCCACTGGTGGGCTGTGACACCAAGCTATAGCAGAGCACAAAATAGAGAAAATAGAGGGTCTCCCAAGGGTATGTATGCACTATGCCACTCCATATCACCTCAAAACATCAAGAGAGAGGCATAATCGGATCCAAGACCATCAATCGCGCATCTTGATGCATGATGGCCAAAGATCCAACATGTGCAAATTGAATAAATGCATGACAAACAAGACACGAAGACCATCTCCTCATCATGAGGAATCAAAGGAAATGGAGACTAAGGGAGATTGGCTCATTTCATCACTTCAAGTATGAAATGACCCAATCTTCCTCGCGTTCAATACGACATCCGATTGAATGCAATGCAAAACATGCAAACAGCATGACATGCAAACAACATGCTAATCTTGGTATGAAATGCACTATTCTAACATGCAAGCAATCATGCACAACATATTAAGGGGCCAAGAATACCAATGCTAGTGAGGAGGATAACACTATAAGCATGCATCACAATGCTCAAACATCCAAACCAGCTTAAAACAGAGTTACTCCATGCCCAAAACAGTGGCAAAACATGCTAATATAGAAGCTCAAAGGACTATACAAACATGCATGCATATTAGCCCAAGCTTAAGGCACAAAACACAACTCTCTAAAGGCATTGAAAGAGTGAAACATGGATTGCAATGGCATAAGTTCCAGCACTGATATAACATGCAAAATGACTTGGAATCATGCAAACAACTCATGTAATGCATGTTGAAAAGCTAAAAGCATCAAAGCTAGTGAAGTGTATTACACTAGAGGCATGCAAGGCAATGCTCAAATGGCCTCAACCATTCAAAACAGACCTAAGGCAGGTCAAAATAGTAGCAAAACATGCTAGACTCGCAGCATAGATGGCAAGAAAGATATGCTCATTTGATGGCTCACCAACAAGGCATAATGGCACAACTCTTAAGCACAATTAAAGAGTGGAAAACATGGAACTGTAACAACACTATACGCTCTGAAATATTATTCCAAATGATGCCAAGGCATGCAAACATCGCAAGTATAGCATGGTAGGGGCCTCAAAACTCAAGACTAGTCAAGGCATTTGCACTGTAGCTATACAAAACATGAGTCATATGACCATGGCAGCCCAAAACAGTCCTAAAACAGCCCAAAATATGAATAAAATCATGCTGGAGCATAGCCAAAATATGCTAGAACAATTAGCCAAAACATCATGCACACAAAGCTAGTAAGCAAGATTTGCACTACAAGTACATGAAGCATGCAAGAGGCCATCAAACCAACTTTAGACAGAGTTATGACATGTCAAGAAAGCCACAAAATCATGCTTGAACTATGCTAATTCAAACTACAAAAGCATGCTACTTTGTAAGGCTAACAAGACTAGCAAAGAGTATTTACACTACAAGTGCTATAAGCATGCAAGAGGTGACCAAGAAAGCCAAAAACAGAGTTATGGAAGGTCTGATAAGTCACAAAAATGAGCCTAAACAAAGCCACAAACAAGTAAAAACACATGCTCATTTGGTTGGCCATCAACACTAGCAAGCAAGACAAGAGGAGAGGGGACCACCCTCTCCTATTTGGGCCCTCAAAATAGGGTTTTTACCACTGAAAATCCTTTGGATTTCAGTGGTTCTAAGGCCAAAAAGAAGTTGTTTGAAATGTTTGAAAGTTACCTCACAAGGCCTTACAAGCCAAGGAGCAAAAGGGAGGACAACCCCCTAGCCAACCAAGGCACAAACCAAGACTTTTAGGACTGAAAAACAGAGAAAAAAACATAGGCTTTTGTAGTTCAACACCACCCCAAAAATAGTTTACAAAGGTGGTAAAACAAGCATGCAAAACAAAGCTTTAGAGGGATAAGTGCTTACCCTTGAAGCCAAATAGCAAAACAGTAAGATTTTTGAGTTAAAACCAAGCTTTAACAGCCCAAAACAAGTTCCAAAGGACCTCAACCCAATGGGGATCAAGTCTTCTTAAGGGTTGATAGGTTGAAGATGGTTGTATGCAAGTCTTCTAGCACAAAAGGGCAAGAGAGAGTGAACTCTAGAGAAAGAGGCAGAGATTAAGCTCTGAAAATTGTAGAGAGAGAGGGAGTTTAGTGAGAGAAGCTCTCAAACTTGCTTAAGAAGTTCTAACCCTTGAATATGAGATATAAGGCTTCATTATATAGCAAAAATGGAGGATTTGGTAGAAAATATCTCAAGAGAGACAGCTGGAGCAAGCTAGAGCAAAATATCTGTCAAAAACTGATCTTTTCATCAATGGCCGGCACCTTTACCATTGTTGGCTGGCAGCACACTATTGTTGGCCGGCATGGGTCACTTTTGGACGGCATTGGCCATTCATGGCCGGCACACTCCCATAGAGGCCGGCAGCAAAAATCAGTCCTAGTCCCTGACTTGAAGCAAGCCTAACTCCTTCATCTAGATGCCTTTTCAGGTCATTCTTGTGTGCAAATTGAAGCCCTAGAAGTAAGCTTTCCAATGGTGGTAGGCTTACATCAAAATTCAAACTGTGCTAAGAGATATCCCTCTTTTAGTGAAGACTTCTCAGTTTCGGTCCAACCGGATTGATGCCCTACTTCAACCAGCCACATCTCCCTCATCCAAACTCGGCTTTAGGAGATTCTTGAGTGTAAAATGAAGCCCCATAAGTCTTCTTTCCAATGGTGGCGGCCTCATAGCTGAAATCCAAGTATTCAAAAGGATAGGCCTGATTTAGCGAGGGATGTTCGACTCTCTCTTAACGATTCATGCCCAACTCCTTCCCCAATTGGGTTTCTTCTTTCTCCTCTTCTTTTCTTCAACTCCAAACCCCTAAGCAAGGTGTTTTGAAAGATTTTTTTAGAGATTTCACCTCTCTTTCATTCATTTCCACTTTGTCTTGCCTCTATTTACCGAAAAGCGCAATATTTAACGAAATGTGAGCCTCAGAGCATCGCAGAAACCCTTTTTCAAAATATTTTGAAAAAGAGGGTTTTAAGATCTAAAATCTTTTGATCAAGAAATGGGGTGTGAGGTTGGGATTTGACTCTCTCATTGCCGAAGAAATCGAACCCTTGCACTGCACAACTTTCACCACCAAGTAAACTATCAGTAGCGCCCAAGTCTTAAGGGCGGTCAAAAATGGGGTGTCTACAGTTGCCCCTCTTTGACAGAGCTCAGAGTCATGAAATGACGTTAGTGAATGTCAAAGCCCAAAGACAACCCATTTTTGACAAGGCCGAAGACTTAGACAAACAAGCAAGATAATAAAGAGATACGCCCGCAGGCAGGGCAAGATGCAAATGACATGCACAATGCCGAACATAACTTATGATCATGCAAAGATGGCTGTAATGAAACATCTATATGCAAATGTTATGCAAAGAAATGCTACAGCAAACTCGTACACAAGCAAATAAATAGACACGCTACGTGTGGGAACTACAAATTAAACTACATTTCATGCAGAAAGGATGCAAGAAAATTATACAATTCTCACTGCGTCTCACGCGGAGAAGGCTAAAAGCGACTATCGGGAACACCCAAAGTCTCAAACGAAACACCTCCCAGCATATTGAACGCAAAAGGAGAAGGACTGTGCCAGAAAGCGCAGTCATCCAAACGCGAGAGGAGAAAGGTACGTCCAAACACATGTCAAACGCGAGTAGAGAAAGGTAGCAGTCAAACTGAATCGGAACTTCTCTATAATGAACCGTACAGACAATATCGTCTAGTTGCATCAACTTCGAATGAACCGTACATACAATATCGTGCCTGCACAAAAAGAAACTTTGACAGGTGCAATATAGTAGAAGCACAAGTAGGTAGAACGCGCATAACAATGCAAGTGAAAATGTTGCTTGACAATGCAAGCGAAGCGGGCGCATAACAATGCGAGTGAAAAGGTGCATAACAATGCAAGTAGAATGTGCGTGACAACGCAAGTAACGAGGGTGCATAACAATGCAAGTAGCGTGTGCATAACAATGCGAGAGAAATGTGCATAACAATGCGCGTAGACCATGCGTGGTAACACAAGTAAAGAGGTGCATAACAATGCAAGTAACGTGCGTGACAGCACAAGTTAGATGAGGTGCAAATCAATGCAAGTAACGTGCATGGCAGCGCAAGATAAAGATATGCAAAACAATGCAAGTAACGTGCGTGACAGCGCAAGATAGATGTGCATAACAATGCAAGTAACGTGCATGACAGCGCAAGTTAAAGAGGTGCATAACAATGCAAGTAACGTGCGTGACAGCGCAAGATAAAGAGGTGCATAACAATGCAACTAGAGTGTACGTGACAACGCAAGTAAGGAAGGGGTGCAAGACAATGCAACCTAAGGGTGCGAGACAATGCAGATGGAAGGGGTGTGAGACAACGCGGATAGAAGGGGTGCAAGACAATGCAACCTAAGGGTGCGACATAACGCGGATGGAAGGGGTGCAAGACAATGCAACCTAAGGGTGCGAGACAATGCGGGTGGAAGGGTGCAGACAATGCAACCTAAGGATGCGAGACAACGCGGATGGAAGGGTGCAAGATAATGCAACCTAAGGGTGTGAGGCAACGCGGATGGAAGGGGTGCAAGCACATGCAAAACTATGTGTTTCGCAGAGAGACCACAAAGTACAAGTAATTGGGTGGTATGATATAAGTGAGGAATGTTCTGCTGAGGAAAGATCGTGATCCTAAATGCTGAATACAACAAAACAAAGTACAATACAATAGATGCAATGGATGAAGTGAATAAGGCGCGCAGCCAAACCATATCTTGCCTAGAAAAGGCATGGACACAAACAAACCATGTCTAACACAGAAATGGTGTCGTCACTCTCAAACCACAATTCCCTTAGTGGAATAGGCGTGTACACATAATCACATAACCATGCTTTAACGCGAAAAGTATGGGCACATGCCAGACTAAGCTTAACATGGAAAGGTGCAAGCGATACAATGGATATGCAGTGAATGCATGCGATAAATGCTATGTACAATACAATGTAATACTAGATGATGTAGTAGTTAGGAAGTGAAGGTACCTTACAGGGGCAATTGGCAATGTCCTACCTCATGCTGATGTGGGAATCTTTCCCTTCTTCTCGGTTGAACCACAAGTACTACTTTTCTCCCTGGCTATGGTCAACAGGGTGACAGACTAAGTTGGTTCAGTATCCAGAATTGAGGTGCATACCCGCTACCTCAACCTATGGGGCTTCTATATAGATTTCAAGCCAGGGATACACCCCTGGGTATTTAAACCAGACTTTAGTCTCGAAAATCCCAAACCTTTGTGTTCTAGGCATGAGCCATTCGAACTCTAGTTTCCACCGTCTCAGTTGATCTCTTAGGAACTCACAACAAACACAGGCATGTGGCTATACCAAACCACTGGAAGTCATTCGGGCACGATAAACACCAAAGGAATTGCACCTTCAGAGGATTTAAGGTCTCCTAGACCAGAGAGGGATGCGAATACGTCCAAGAATGTCTCATGCGAGAGGAGAAAGGTATCCAAACGAGTTCGAGAGAACATGAATGATCTCGCCCGGAGTTCCTCTGACTGAAACACATACAACATCGTCTGGTTGTGCCAGCTTCAAATGAACCGTACATACAATATCGTGCCTTCAACTCACAGTATAAAGGTTCTGATATGTGGACAAGGGGTAACCTCTATATGTAGAAACCACATATACCGCTTTTCTTCCCGACCATATTCATAACTTTCCCTATTCTCCAACGGGCTGACAGACTAGGTTGGTTCAGTATCCAGAATTGAGGCGCGCACACGCTATCTCAACCTATGGGGCTTCCATACAAATTTCAAGCTGGGGATACACCCCTGGGTATTCAAACCAGACTTTAGTCTCAGAAATTCCAAACCTTTGCGTTCTAGGCATCAGCCCTTCGAACTCTAGTTTCCACCGTCGCAGTTGGTCTCCTAGGAACTCATTGCGAACACAGCCAAGATGCCTTTGGTAGGGACGGTGCTCAGGGAGAGCACTTCTAATCGCCGTTCTGGCATCGAAACAGTCAACACGATATTCTGTTCACTTTGAACACACAGCTCGTACGGCACACTGCTCATTCTAAACACACAGCTCATACAGCACACTGCTCACTCTGAACACATAGCTCAAAACACAATACTCAGTTTATTTGGCACACAGCTCATATAGCACACTGTCCAATCTGAACACATAGCTCAAAACACAGTACTCGGTTTATTTGGCACACAGTTCACTCTGAACACACAGCTCATTTTGAACATATGGGAACACACAGCTCATTCTGAACATACGGGATGTAGTGACGAGACTTGCAGAAGTTGAAACAAACTCAGATGCTCCAAATTTTCCCTCTTTTCTTTTGCTTTGCAGTCCGGAACCCATATAGCTTCAGATAGGTCCTGGTTTTACTGTTCTCACATGACCTGGATTGAACCCTATAGTTTTATAAAAGAACAAATCCTGTTTTGCGCAAATGTAGAGAATGGCACAGCACTCCGAGCACAAAACGATTTTTTGAAACCGAGAAATGAGTTCTTGACTGGGTATTGAGCCTATAACTAACCATAGCAAAAACAAAAGGTAAACAACCATAACACATCTATTGACACTAAAAAACGACTCAAAACAAGAAACGAGACAAACAAAACACACACACAACACTCGGATGTGTTCCAAAGGTGAGAGACCTCTCAGTTGACGAGGAACCCAATTTCTTCGAGTATTGTTTCCCACCCTTTCTTATTTGTGATTCTCACATCACTCGGCCCTCAGGCTCTGTTTTTCTGAAAAAAGCCATTTTCTCACTTTTTCTCTCAGCGCACATCTCTCTATTCTTCAATCTCTTATTTTTTTATCCCTCCCCTGGGTGGTTGATGGATAAACAAGAAGTTGCGGGTTCTTGCCCCTAGCATTCTGCTAGAGTCTCATTCTTCTGCGCACAGCTAGTGAATTTTCCCACAGAGGAGTTGCGACAGGATGTGCAGTAGATCCACAGCTGACAACTGTTGACGACTCCCTTGGCCAGTATGGATGTGATCAGACCTATTTAGATGAGGGAGTGGAATATCCTGATCCATTCCATTTCATTCTTTGCACTTAGCTTGATACCTCGCTGCTCGGAGGATGAGAGAGCTTTCAGCCCTTTGTCATTAACTTCAGTTGTGCCTTTCTTTCTAGCAGGTAGAGTGCCCTTCTTGGCAAGTATGTTAACAATAGGAAAAAGACAGAACACCTGACTCAACTGTGCCCCTAGTTCACCATTTTGACCATTTTTTGTTTTGGTTTTCTACTAAAACAATTTCGACCAACATGAGAGTTAGGTTAACATACTTGTTTGATTTTTGATTTAAAATCATGCAAGTCTGGCTATGAGCACTTAAAATTTTCCTTTTTTGGGTCCAAGAAATGGTCTAGTTTTGAAAAAATGGAATACTTTTCAAGAAAATTAGTGAACCTCAGTAAAAATTCTCAAAAATTATTTTTGCAAATGGCCACTGCTCGACCAACACAGAATCTACTCTTGAGATGCACAACCTTAGATCCAAAAACAATGGAAAATTGCCCCTTGGCTGGAGGATACTGCGTGGCAACAGAAAGTTGCCCTTTGTCTGAATAGCACCGCAGCGCACTGTGTGGCAACGGAAAGTTGCCCCTTATTTGAATAGCACCGCAGCACACTGTAACCAGTTCTCATAGTGAAGATCAGAACTGAACTCTTGGATATAGAGAAGACGAAGATGATCATAACCATTACATGGACACAGTCGATTTGGAAATGTTTATGGCTGGACTTCAGAATGAAGTTGCCTACGTATCCCAAACATGGGAATCAAGCCTGACGTAGTTCCAGTTAAGGTACACTTATGTATTAACCTCTCCTTTTACGCTTTAACTTTTGCCAAGGCTGTTGTTCCAGGTTTTCAACCTAGCGAGCTATGTTCTTCTTTTCTTTTCATTTCTTTTTCTCTTTCTTTTCATTTTTTATTTCTTTTCATCTTTGCATTTTTTTTTTCTTTTTCATTTGCTCTAACTTTTGCCTGGGTCACCCATCCAGTTTTTCGTCCCAGCGAGCCTCTCAAGGGTAAAAGTGTAGCTTTGTACATGTCAAATGGTTTTGAGATCTCGAAGCCATCTGGATCTAGGAGAGTGGTTGTTGTTCGTTGATGATGTAGGAGTCCATCCAATAGGGGTTGAATTTGCCCCTAGTATTGTGGATAGGAACTTGGTTGTCCTTCAGCAATATTTTCTTCTTTCCTCCCTTCTGGGATTTGGCATTCTTGCCAGTCTTCGTTAGCTTGAGAAACATCCCAATTTTTTGACTCTTCGAGCACATTTGACATTTTTGCCCCTAGCTCGAGGGGTGCTTTTGATCTAGCTTTGCAAGCTTCTTTTGACGACATTTGACATTTTTGATCTAACTTTCTTGCCCCTACTTCGAGGGCTGCTTCAAATCTGGCCACACAGGCCTCACATTGTGGTTGACCGTTGAACATTCTGAATCCAAGTTCAAGGTTTGAAAGTGAGGGATCGAGTCTCAAGGCTGAGAGCGATCCTAAGCTGCACAATCTCAAGAGTGATTCCACACAGGTCTTCGCAGGACCGCGCAAAACATTTTTTTGAAATCTTTTAAGAAAGCGACTAGTCGCTCGCGCTGAAGACAATGCGGAACCAATCTGGATCAAGCCAGGATCCTTCTTAGTACTCACATTAACAAGCATGATCTCAATCATTAAGGGCTTAGTACACCTCTCTTTCTCTCAATTGATCAAATTTTGCAAAACCCGAGGAATTCCTCCCTCTTCGTTTTCGTCACAATGTTCGAAAAGTTTTGAAGAACTTAGGTCAATGCAATGATTTCAAGATGCAGAAAAGCAGGTGAAAGGCACTGTCGCTTCATTCAAACTTCTAGCACAACTGGCGCAAGGCAGAAGCAAACACAAGAGTGTGAAAATTTACTGTTGTTTCATTTTGATCTTCTAGTGTAACTGGCTCCAAGGCAGAAACAGACTCAAAAGAAAGCGAAAAGACAAACACAAAACAAAATAGTGATACCCGAGGTAACACCCCCGTAATCACCCGACTCCTACACAACAGGACTGACTCGATTCAACAAGACAGACCCAACTGACTTAATACAAAAAGACTGATTATGTACAACACAACAAGACTGACCCAAATACCTGAGTCAGAAAGTACAAAACTAGCATTCGCAAATGCTCAAAACAGTGCGTGCCATGCGCCACATCTGGAGTAAACTGAGCACCGCCCGCAAGTGGTTCATCCCGCGATCACATACTCGCACTATCCTCCAAGTTCACTGATCCAGTGACGATAGACTTTGCTGAGCTTGGTGGGAGGACGACCCCGTTGTCAAACAAATCCTGTACTTCGTGGCGAAGACAGAAGCAATTGTCGGTGCTATGACCAGTTTGTTAATGGCATGCACAGTACTGGGTAGTATCATGACTAGGTGGAAGACGACCAGCGAGAGGTCGAGGCTCAAGAGGTTTTAGATGGCCTTTTTCAGTAAGGATTTGAAGAGCCTTGGACAAAGGCATATAGAGGACATGGAAGACCCTGCGACCTCAGGGTAGATACTTCGAGGTTTGTGGATTTTTGTTGGGTGCACTAGAAAAAGGGTTGGCAGGTACTGGCTTGGTCTGCTGATCTTTCCCGGGTGTAGAATTAGGGTTGGAAGGAACAGTTCTGGTACGACGGCCCTTCTCCCGATTTTCCCCTTGGCTCGAACTGCCCTCATTCTGAGTGGCGAAAGTGTCGTCCACAGTTTTTGCAACAACTGTGAGCACTTACTGTTTGTTCAATCCTTCAGCTTTCAAAGCCTCAATAGCCCACTGAAGATGTTCGTAGGTATCAGTGTCTGCCCCTACCTTGTTCTTACCACTCGCCTCAGCTTGGTCGAAGGTTTGGGTTGCTACATCAGTGCGAAGCCTTGTTGTTGTTGACATGTCATTGCCAGAACTTGGGATGGCTTCAGGTTAGTTGAGTTCAATTACAATTCGCCCCAATAGTGGGGGCACTTTTGGCATGAAATTTTTGGCATGTGCTATGGTCGATGGCAGAGCTGACATTCCGAAGGCTAGATCAGCCACAGATCTCTGAAGATTGCCGATCATTCCCATCAGCTCGAAAGTAGTGGGCTCACGAGTTTGAAATGATTGGGGTTCGAAGACTGGATATGCGGTAGGTGCATCAGATGGGTGTTGCATTTCAGCATTGGTCTCACCCTGCATGGTGATTCCCTGGTTTAAGGCTGCTGTCATGACCACAATTTCTTTTGAACTCTGTGTCATCATGAGTCTGCTGAATTGAATAGAGGTGATATGACTGGTGACTAACAGATCAGATGAACCGGTGAGCCTTGACTGGCCTTTCTCTGCCTTGCCTTAGCAAAGGAAAACACTGACTGCTCTTGTAGACACCCCATTTTTGACCGTCCTCAAGACTTGGACGTCATCGTTTGAACACTCGATGATCATCCATGCTGGTGTTCATTTTGAGTTCCCGAAGGTCTCGGCTGCACGCCTCGCCTTAGGACCTCTCAACTTGACTGTTTTGTGCTTGGTTGTGCACCAAGGACTTGTGGTTTTGCTTCTAAGGGAAGAGAATGGCTTGTGGGCCATCCCCTCAACCCATCAGCTAAGACATGATGCCATCGGCCCTTTTTTCTTGCCATCGGCTAAAAGTGGTGGCCGATCAGCACTCTTTTTTGGTCGATCGGCACTTTGTTTAGTCGATCGGCCATATTTTTGAGCCGAGACCTTTCCATCTGCTTTTTGTAGATATTTTCTGCCAGCTGTGACAGCTGGAGTGAATAACTCTCATCCTCCATACACGTGTATGGAGGGATTTGTTTCAAGACTCAAGCTTGTTGAACAAGCTTGAGAATTGAAATTCTATAAAAAGGGAGCCTCCCCTCCCTTTCCAGAGGTTCTGAAAATCAGAGATAGAGTTCATATATATCTCTCTATATCTCACACTCTCTCTATATTTGTGTGTGTGTTTATGCCTTAAAGTGTGTTTTCTTCACACTTTTGCACTTGAGCACCTAGTGAAACACCATCCTTTGGTTGCTGAGATCCTTAAGGGTTGGTTTTGGAGTTCTTGGGCTGTTTTTGATCCAAGAAGGTTGCCGGAGTCGTGTTCTTGAAGGTGTTCTTCAAGGGTGAGATACTACCTTTTAATACCCCATTTTGGCTTAACCTTTTAGACCTTCTTGCATATTGTTTTAAGCTTAGCTATAAATTGTAAAAAGTTCTAATTTTGTATGCTTAAAATGTTTGTTTAAGGTCATTTTTTGGTTGGGGGTTGTCTACCCCCTCTTAGGCCTTATTTGGCCTTGTTTTGTGCCTTTACTTTTGAGCTTTGGAACTATCTTGTTTTGGCCTTCTCACCACTGAAATCCAGAGGATTTTCAGTGGTGGAGAAGTGGTTTTGGAGTCTTGAATAGGGAAGGGACACCCCCTCTCTTTGTGTCTCATATGCTTGCATTGTTAGCTCATAATAGTAGCATGTTTGCTTAGCATGTTTTGGCCCCATTTCAGCAAGTATTTGGTGCTATCTTAGCATGACATACCTCTATTTTAAGTTGGTTTGTTGGCCTCTTGCATGCACCATGTACTTGTCTTGTAATCCTCTCATTTGGCTTAACATGCATCATGTGCTTGAACCTTCATTCTTGCATATTTTGGCTCAACTCAAAGGAGCTTTTAGTCATGCTTTACCATGCTCTAGCTCTGATTTGTATTGTTTTGGTCATAACTGCCATGTTTTGTATAGCCTTAGTTCATCCTAGCTTGTTAAGCTTTGTGCATCAAGTCACTAGCATGCATTCCTTGGACCATTTTCATGATTTGGCATCATTTCACATGAGATTTCAGTCCATATAATGTGGCCATGCAATCACATTTATAACATTTTCCATGCATTGGAAGGTTTGTGTTTTATGCCTCAAGAATGGATCATTGTGCATGCCATTATGCTTAGGTCTTTGGGCTGCCATATCAATGTGTTTTTGGGCTTATTTTGACATGTCATAACTCTGTTTTTCATTGGTTAAGTCATGCCATGCTTGGTCGTAATAGGTGTAGTGTAACACCCCTTGTTGGCCTTACTTGCACCATGCCTTAAGCCTTTCATGTTGGCATGTTTTACCTTTGGTCCTTGCATGTTTTAGGCTCCTTTTAGCATGATCTAGGACTGTTATGATTGTCTTTGGCCCTTTGGGGCTTGATTCTTGTAGCCTTGGTACAAGCTCCTTGGCTAACCTTAAGCCTTGAGCTTTCTTGCATGCGTTGCTTGACTTGTTCGAGTGGTTTGGCACCACTCCTTGCATGATTACAGAGCTTACCTTATTGCCACATTATCATGTTTGTCACTCCTTGCTCATGTTTGAGAGTTGTGTCCTTATGCCTAAGTGATAGGCCACTTGGCATCCATGCTTGTTTTGCATTTCATTCCATCATTTTTTAGCACCTTGGCCATTGATTTTGGGCATGGCTGAGGTCTGTCCATCTTTAGTTTAAGCCCATTTACCATGTTGTTCAATATTGCATGCTTGTCTATCTTTGCATGCCATGCATGTTTGTGTGTTTAGGTTGCATTTTGCATGTTTGCTAATTTGCATCTTGTCACATGCTAGCTTAGGTTGCATTGTATTTGGCACGCTTGTTACCTTAGCCTTGTGTGCACACTTGAGTCCTATTTGCATTCGGCATGCTTAGGTTGTTTAGCATTGCATTTCCATGTTGCATTGTATTTGGCATACATACATTGCATTGTGTTTGGTTTGGGGTGTCAAACCAAACACGTGGAACGAGGGACGTTTCGTACTCGAAGTGACGAAACGTGCTTCAATCCTTGGTCACTGGCACTCTTGATCCAACATGATAGAGTGTGAGGCATATGTGTGTTTTGGTGCATTCATTCCATATTGATTTGCACACTTGGCTCCTTTAGCCATCATGCATTGGAATGCGTGATTGGTGGCCCAAGGGCCGAGCATTACACTCCTTTGAGCCTTAAACATGATAAGGGGTGTAATTGCAAACATTTTCTTGCAAATGTATTGCCATGCCTCTGTTTGTCCTCTGCTGCAGCAATAGGAGCAGCCTGCAGGAAGAGATGGTCGATCGGCTATCTTCAGTGCCGATTGGCTAACAATTTTTGGCCGATGGACCGACAAATGGTCGATGGCCATTATCCACTGGCCGATGGCCACCCTTTTTGGCCGATGACCTCTCAGAATGTCCATAAAGCAGTTCAGAAGCATCACAGAAATTGGCACAGTTTTCAGAGGTACAGAGCAGTGTAAACAGAGGCAACATGGGGCATGGCAACGGATTTCCGAGAGAAGCTGACCGAGCGCGCATGCATCCCTCGTCACGAGGCCGTTCAGTGTTTTAATAGCTTAGAATAGTTATTTGCCTCAATTTGGTTTTGTAATAATTAATTAGCTAAGTTAGTTAATTAGTTGGTTTGTATTATTTATTCGGACCCTCCGTCGAGAGGGCGAATTTTGTAATAAGTGTGCGTGAGTGTGAATGTCTTCCAACCCTACGTCTTTCTCCCTTTTACTTAACTGCTTACGATGGTTAGTTTTAGGGCATGTTTCAATTAGCATCCTTATGCTCGCATGTTTGCATTCATTCATTTGTCTTACATACACCGGGCTCAGCGCATCATACTAACTACATTGTGTTTCAATACCAATTTGAATACATGTTATCAAAGTTGCATTTCACATGACATTTTAGAATAGTCGAGCCTATTTTTAAGTTGCATTTCGCATGTGTTGCATTAGCCATCTTAATATGAACTAGGATTATGCATTGATTACTAACTAGCTATTGTTTTGGCTCGGAGTACTAGGTAAGCTTTTATGCTTTAGCATCTTGCATGAGTGTGAGTGTTGCCATGATAGCATGCTTGCCATGAGGCTATTTGCTTAAGTGATTAACTGTATGAATGCCTGTGGATGAAGGTTGGATTGCTTTAATTGGAACAATTCATCGAAATGCGAGTTTTAAGCCCACTTGAGGTGGCAAAATCATGTTTTCTAAGCCCACTCGAGGGTGGCAAATCTACGTCTTAGCCTACTTGCGAGTAGCACCTTCAAACCATTTTCAAACAAACATGAGATGTTTTGTTCCAACTTAGGCGATCTAGTCTATACTTGTGTGTTGTGCGCACCACATAGTAAAGCTAGCTAATAAACCAGAATAAGAGCGCATGTGTTTTCAAAAACAAGATATCATGTTAGTAAAGGCCGATCCTTTGATCGGGCGAGCGGGGGTGCTCATTGCATGACCTTCCCCTCTCGTACCCAAGTTCCCGAGCCGAGGCAACTTTGGTGATGACGGACACGTGGCCTTAGGCATGAGTCAGGGTTTCCTAAATTTCCTATAATAAAATATTTAGGTGGCGATTCTGTATCTGGAAAGCAGTCCATGTTTGGCACTTCTTTATAAAATCAGTTTTCAAAACGATTTGTCGGATTTGGACTCTTTGGTGATTATCAGTCTTGCATTGCACTTTGCAAGATCAGATTCAGAACCGTGACATTGAGTCCGAACTGTAGTAGTAAGCTAATGAACAAAACGGATTTCACGCGCAGAGCTCGTGACATTTGGGCACGTCTATAGTTTCTGGCGACTCTGCTGGGGATTTAGAGAACTTGACTCGAACTCATGATATGTTGTTTTGACTACACTTATGTGTTTCTTTGCATTGCATGTGCATTGGTGCGCCTAGGACACCGTGTTTGCCGTATGCTATTCTTGAACGGTTTGTCGGAGGCTTGCTTTGAGAAGCGTGCCATAAGGCTGATCAGTTGCGGGCTCTGCCACGACGGGAACACAAACCCCGGTTTTTACCGGGGCACCCTTTTTGACCATTTAACCTAGTGCATATCGAAAACTGTAGTGACCATTCCAAGCTAGGACAGGTTGCTTACCCAATTATAGGTTGTTTGAAACCGCTGCGTGCGTAGTGAAACCCTAGTTCTTGACGAAACTAGGACAGGGAAACCCTACCCCTCCATAGGGGTGTTTTTGGCTCTCACTTGTTTGCTATGTGCTTTTAGAGTTGGCCTCTACAGGAATGCACGTATCAGTTTGCAAGTCTGGGTATCAGGCCCGTGGGCATCAGTATCAGTATTTGGGGAATCAGTTTTACCTGCGGGTATCAGATTCAGATTTGAGGCAGTGATTTGGGAACAGTGATCAGTGGTTGAGAACAGTTCTTCCAGCTTGTATTTGCCAACTGTGTGTTGTCTTTATTTAAGCTGTTTTGCTGTCCATTTTTTTGTTCATTGTTTCCTTATTATGCTTTATTTATCTTTTTGCAAGGTAGTTTAGCACAATTGCATCCGACCAGGCAGATATTACCCGAGCACTCTGGGTTATAGGTCGTAGACTTAATCGATCCAGGGATCTGATTGACAGACAAGCAATGTACCTTTCTTTACCCCCAGCTACCAGACGGAGGTCAAAAAGGCGCAGTGTATCGGTACATCGGTCGCCAGATCAGCAGTCAACCCTACCAGTGAACAGTCAGACTGAGGTCTCAGTTTCTACTACAGTGATAGATATACCGGTTGTTCAGTTAGATCAGCACAATATGGTAGGCTTGGAAGAGATGATGCGTCAGCTCCAGGAAAGTATGCGGGTCATGCAACAGGATAATGCCCGCCAAGCAGAAGTGGCTGCACGCCAAGCAGAAGTAGTGGCCCAACAGGTAGAGTTAATTGCCAGGCTACAATAACAAACCGGAGCATCTGCTTCACACCAAGTTCCTCCCCCACCAAGAGTTCCAATACTCAGGGAGACAGCTAACGTCCAGGACAATACGGACGTTCCAACGGGGCCGGCTCCGCCCCCAATCCTACCCCAGCTATCCAAAGCACCTACCAACCTACCAGATTCTCCCTTTGAGTTCGAGGTGGACCCCACGGCACTAAAAGTGAGCAAGCTGGAAAAGCTGTTCAAAAAGTCTCAGGGTGTGAAATCCATTCCGGATATTGAGGATGGGTATACCGACTCGACCGTGACTTTGCCAGACCGGTTTAAAATGTCGCACATAGACCGTTTCGATGGGTCTGGAGATCCCATGGTTCATTTGCGGCTGTTTTCGGACATACTAAGGCCGATAGGCCTCTCTAGGTTGCAGAAGCTTTCTCTATTTGGCCGGACCCTGTCGGGTGTAGCGGCTATTTGGTATGCAAAGTTGGAAGATGCTGTTAAGAGGAATTGGGATGAGATGGCTGAGGCATTTGTAGCCCAATACTCCTACAATACATAGATCGAGGTCACAACTCGTGATCTTGAGACCACCTGGCAAGAACCGAGGGAGAGCTTCTCCGATTTTGTGACCCGTTGGAGGGCTAAGGCCTCGATGATGACCATCAGGCCGGTCGACAAGGACGAAATACGGATGGTTGTGTGCAACCTCCAGCCCAAGTTCATGCAGAAGATAATCGTCCTCCCCCTTCCTACCTTTGCAGATCTACATGAGATTGGGGTGCTGTAGATGCACCCTAGGGCTTCATGCTACAGTTTGGACTTAAATGTCACGGTTCTTAATCTGATCTCACAATGTGCGATGTGAGATTGATAAATCACCAAAGAGTCCAAATCTGACAAATCGTTTTGGAAAACAGATTTTTATAAAGAAGTGCCAAACATTGAGTGCTTTGCCAGATACAGAGTCGCTACCTAAATATTTTATTTTTGGGAAAATTTAGGAAACCCTGACTCGTGCCTAAGGCCACGTGTCCGTCATCACCAAAGTTGCCTCGGCTCGGGAACTTGGCTACGATTGGGGAAGGTCATTTAATGAGCACTCCCGCTCGCCCGATCAAAGATCGGCCTGTACTAAGCATGATATTTTGTTTTTGAAAACACATGTGTTCTTATTCCGGTTATTAAACCTAGAATTACTATGTGATGCGCACAACACACAAGTATAGACTAGATCACCTAATTTGGGACAAAACATTGCATATCCGTTTTGGGAAAAATGATTTGAAGTTTGCTATTCGCAAGTATGCTAAAACGAGGATTTCAATGAATTGTTCTAATTCAAGTAATCCAACCTTCACCCACAGGCATTCAGGCAGTTAAACACATAAGCTGTTAGCCTCATGGCAAGCATGCTAATATGGCAACATTAACACACATGTAGTATGCTAAAGCGCAAACACTTACAGTGTACTCCGAGCCAAAACAAAGAACTAGTTAGAAATCATGCATGATCCTAGTTCATGTTAAGATGGCTAATGCAACACGTGCGAGAATGCAATTAAGATAGGCTCAGCTATCCTAGAATGGCATATGAAATGCAACTTGATACATGTATTCAAATAGGTATTGAAATACAATGCAGTTAGTATGTTGCGCCAAACCCAGTGCATGCAATATAGATGAATGGATGCATGCATGCAAGCATAAGGTATGCTAAATGAAATATGTCCTAAAACTAACCATCGTAAGCGGTTAAGTAAAATGGAGAAAGAAATGGGGATTGGAAGACATGCATCACACACGCACGCTTATTACAACAATACGCCTTGTCGAATGAGGGACCAAATAAGAAGCTAACTAGCTAATCTAAGCTAATTAAACTAATTATTACATAACAAATTACTTAACTAACCCTAGTTAACTAATTATTACAAAACGAATTGAATAGCTAACACATTAACTAATTAAAGTACAAACCAAAGCAAAAGCTAGCTATCTACGCATGGCAACTGAGGAAAGCAGTAAGTCAGGAGCCTCAGAGGGAGGGGAATGCATGCAAGCCCGGTTGCCTCGTTCGGAAATCCAATGCGATGCCTCGATTTGCCTCTGTTTTCATTTGTCCTCAGAAACTTGCACCAAGCTCCAGAAAGATGAAACTCCACCTTGGGAATCCTATGGGAGGGTGGCCAACCACTTTTGGCCTCTCCAGACACTTGCCGACCACTGTTGGTTGTTAAAAAACCAGAAAAGTGGTCGGCCAGCTACTTTTTCTGGCTGGCCGGCCAGTTGTTGCTGCTGAATCCCAGTTTTCTACAACAGAGAGCAAGAAAGGGCATGGCAATGTATTTGTAAGATATGTGTGCACAACCACCCTCCCTATCATGTGATGAACTCAAGGGGGTGTGGTTCTCGACCCTCGGGCCACCAATCGCGCATTTCCATGCATGATGGCCGATAGGCGAAGTTGCACAATTCAATATGGAAATGAATGCACAAGTAAACACATAAAGCCTAAAACTCTATCATGTGTGATCAAGAGTGTCGGCGACCAGGAATTAAGGTACGTTTCATCACTTGAAGTATGAAACGTCCCTCGTTTCCCGTGTTTGGACTAACACCTATTCCAAACACGATGCAACACATAATATGGCATGCTCAATGCGATGTAATTGCAACTTTAGCATGCAAACATGCAGCTACCTGGCATACTCAATGCGACTAGCAACCTAGCATACACAATGCAAGGCATGACATGGCATACACAATGCTAAATGCTAAGAACTAGATGGCATACGCAATGCAAGGTAATCATAGGGTTCTAAACACAATGTAATGCATGCATGCGCAATGCAATGCGACAAGTGCAACAATATGCAATGCGCCAAGCATGCAATAACATGCAAACCACATACTCAATGGACTTAAATCGAAATGGACAGACCTCAGTCATGCCAAAACAGTGGCCATAATGCTAAAATGAAGGCACCGAAAACACATACAAACATGCATGCCAATTGGCTCACCAATTGAGGCACTAAGGTGCAACTCTCAAGAACACTTAAAGAGTGAAAAGCATGGAAGTGTAACAACACTTAAGGCACTGAAATGAGGTAAGAAATGATGCCAAATCATTCAAACAACACAAGTATGGCGTGCTAGGGTCCTTAAACCATGAAGCTAGTAAAGAGGACTACAAAGGAGGCATGCAATACATGGCAAAAATGCATGAACTAAGCATGGACAGAGCTCAAGTAGGTCAAGATAAGGACCTAAACATGCTGAGATGAGGGCTCAAAGGTCTAGGCATGCGAGCATACAAGCTAAGGCATAAACTAGGCAACAATGCATAACACTCAAAGGCACTTAAAGCATGATTGAAATAGGAACATGGCAATGCTAAATGCTCTGAAATGTCATATTAAGTGATGCCAAATCATGTACACAACACAAATGAAGCATGCAATGGTGCTCAAAGCTTGAGGCAAGCAAGAGCATTTATACTACAAGGATACAAAACATGAAACATGTGACCAAGGCAACCCAAAACAGTCCTAGTACATGTTAAAATGAGTCTAAAACATGCATGGAAGGTAGCCAAAATATGCTAACATAAAGGGCATAAGACATGGAATATGCAAGGCAAATAAGGTGGTTTACACTACACCTATTAGGACCAAGCATGGTATGACTTAAGCAACAAAAATCAGAGTTATATCATGGCATAATAACCCCAAAAATAAATTGAAATGATGGCTCGCAAGCTATGGCATGAAGGCATACGCAATGATTCATGTTAAGGCATAAATGGGCAAACCCTCCAACGCATTGAAATAGTGAAAGATGCAAGTCTATGGCCACGAAACATGGACTGAAATCACATAACAAGTGACACCAAATCACTGAAATAAGCCAAGTAATGCATGGTAGAGGGTTCAATACACAAAGCTTACAAGCTAGATTGAACCAAAGCTATACAAAGCAAGTCATGGATGACCAAGACAACCAAAATCAGACCTTAAACATGATAAAACATGAACAAAATCTTCTTTAAGCTAAGCCAAAAGCATGCTAAAATGACATGTCAAGGCATGATGCATGTTAGGCAAATTCATGGCATTACACTACAAGTGTATGGAGCATGCAAGGGGCCAACAAACCCACCCAAAACAGAGTCATGGCATGCTAAAACAACACCAAAAACATACTGAAATGGAAAGAAAACAAGCTAGAATGACATGCTATTTCATGAAGCATACATAGCTAGTTTGTGTGATTTACACTACAAGTGTATTAACCATGCATGGAGTGACCAAACTAAGCAAAAATAGTGGTATGCCTTAGCAAAATAACCATAAATACAAGCTAAGATATGGCCAACAAAAGCTTAACAAAAGTGCTCAAACATGAGGCATTCAAAGCTAGTAAACAAGACACAAAGGAGCAGGGATGACCCTCTCCTATTTAGGACACCAAGACCACCTTTCCACCACTAAAAATCCTCTAGATTTCAGTGGTAGAAAGGTCATGCAAAGGGTTCAACAAGAGCCTAAATGGATGGCTCAAAATAAGGCCTAACAAGGCCTAAGAGGGGGTAAACCACCCCAAATGAAAAAGTGACCTAAAACAACTATTTTAAGCACTTAAAAATGGAACTTTTTTCAGTTATAAGTTAAGCTTAAAAACAGATGCAAGAAGGCTCAAAAGCTTAAGAAAGAAAGGGGTATTTAAAGGTCAAATGCTCACCCTTGAAGACCACCTTTATAACTGCAACTCCAGCAGCCTCTTTAAGCTTAAATCAGTCCAAGAACACCAAAAACAACCCTTTAGCACCTCAACTACCCAAGGATGGTGTTTGAGTGTGTGTTTGTGTGTTAAACTAAGACAAATCTACACTTTTGATGCACAAAAATGGAGAAACAAAGAGATATAGATACAACACTATATCTATCCCTCTCAACTGGTTTTTCTAAACCTTGAGGAGGGAGGGGGAGCTTCCCTCTTATAGAAGAGGAAAGGCAAAGCTTCTAGGAGAAGCTAAGCAACAAGCTAATCCCTCCATAAACGTGTATGGAGGATGGCTCTAAAGTCCTCCAGCTATATCTCCAAAAAGGTGTCAAAAAGAAGCCAACCACTTGAAGTGGTCGGCCTGCTACTTAAAGTGGTGCCGACCACTTCAAGTGGTCCACAGAGACAAAAACTAGTCGTCCATAGGTGAGAAGTCCAGGGCATGAAAATAATGCAATGGTTGGTGGCCGACCAAAAAAGATGTCCCAAAGACCAAGAAAACCAGTTGTCGACCAGAAAACAGGCTGGCAGAGAAGAAGTGGTCGGCCAGGAGAAATACTGGTCTCCCACCCTTGGACCACCTTCCAAACAAGGAAAAAAACAAGGTTTGTAAAAAACAAACCAAAACGGATGCAAGACGAGAAATCGAGAGGCAAAACACGCGGCCGAAAACCCCGAAAACTAGCCTACGAGCACCAAAAGTTGTATGCAACCACAAAAGTGGTCTCCCGGACCACAGTATTCCTCTAGGGAGAGGCAACAAAGTATGGTTCGAAAACCACGCCAAACGGAGAACGTTAAGCGGTCCCGAGACAAGGCGCGCGGCCAAAGGCTCCAAAAACGGGAAACTAGTCTCCAAACGGGAAAAGTGGCCTACGACCACAAAAAGTGGTCTATGACCACAAAGAGATGGTCTACAAGACCACTCCCTCCCTCTGGGAAGCGAAAACAAGATTCGGTCCACAAACCGAGCCAAAGCACAAAAGAGCTCAGAGGCCCGGAGACAAGGCTCTTAGCCGAAACTCCGAAACCTCTAAATGAGCACAACATGCACCATCACCGAGCGCTCAATCGATGACATCTGAGTCTTAAGGCCAGTCAAAAATGGGATGTCTACAGTTGCCCCTCTTTGACAGAACTCGAAAGTCACAAGTGACGGGAGTGAATGTCAAAGCCCAGAGACGACCCATTTTTGACAAGGCCGAAGACTTAGATAAACAGGCAAGATAATAAAGAGATGCGCCCGCAGGCAAGGGCAAGATGCAAATGACATGCACAAAGCGGAACATAACTTATGATCATGCAAAGAGGGCTGTAATGAAGCAAATATAAACAATAAATGCAACAGTTTAAGCAAGCAAAAATGAACCAAACTACATTACATGCAGAAAGGATGTAAGAGAATTATACAATTCTCACTACGTCTCACGCGGAGTACATACAATACCGCCTGGTTCGTCTGGTCGCGCCAGCTTCAAATGAACCGTACATATAATATCGTGCCTGCAAAAGAAAGAAACTCAACAGGTACAATATTGTTAGAAACATGCATAGCAATGCAAGTGAAAAGTGCGTGACAACGCAGGTGGAGGGATGCATGATAATGCAACCTAAGTGTGACGCATAACAATGCGGTAAAACAAACATAACAATATAAGTGAAGTGTGCATGCATCATAATGCAACAAGAGTGCGTATAATGATATAAGCAAAACGAGCGTGACAACAAAAGTAGTGAGTGCATAACAATGCGACAAGTGGTGTGCATAACAATGTAGGTAAAACATGCATGACAACACGTGTGAAAAGTGCAAGGTAATGCAAAAGAAATGCGCGATTTCAAATGTGTGTTTGAAAGGAAATGCTGAATAAAGAAGCGTAATTCAAACATAACCTCCGATTTACCTCTTGGAGGGATCACAACGTACTCAAAAAGGATACACCTTGCTCTTGATGAGTAAATGATGAGTTACGCATCGAAGACTTGAATTGAAGTTCCCGCGGGGACATTTTTGAGCTGAAAAGTGTACTTTTCTTGTAGTTTCTCGAGAGCCGAGGACTCCAATCATTATCAAAACACATAGGGAGAACAAAGGGACCTTGGAAACCACCCAGGAAGGATGGCCAACCACCTAGGAAGTTGGCGGACCAGTTGTTGACCACCAAGTGGTCGGCCGACTAGAAAAACTGGCTGGCTGACCAGTTTACAGAAATTCGGGGTAGTTTGGTCTTTTAGCTTCGGTTCTTTAAATACACAACTCCAAATCAGTTTGCATCACATCTCCAAGGCCGAAATACATTCTCCTTGCTTCGTAGACCCTTTTCTCTCTCAGATTTGCACTTTATACACGTTTTCCAACGCCCCACGTGAAGTTGTTTCGCGAAAACTTTTGATTCACTTCGTTTTGAACCGATTAGAATTTGTTTTCGGAGCTTTTTTCTCCATTTTCGCCACTTGAGGCATGTTTATCTCGAAGTTTAGCACTTTTACTCGGGCGTTGACTTTTGTTGACTTTTTCTCTTCCTAAGAGTTGACTTTTGTTGACTTTTCGTGATTTTGGCTCATTTTGCTCGTTTTTGCATCTCTTGCAGATTTCTTCAGATGGTTGACAATATCCCGTATGGAGGAGGTTCTCCACCATTAGAGGATGAGCCCGATATCATACCATTGCCTCCAAGGATACGACCATTCGACCCAGAGGAGTACGAGCCGGAGGAGCACATCCTCCCTTCTAGCACCTTCTACCACTTCACGGACTTCGCGCGGCGGGCACTTGCAGACCTGCTGTTACGGGAGCCGGAGTCCCATTTATCTCATCACGCGCATGAGGTACGTACTTTTACTCTTGCATTTCTTGCAAATTCTGTGTTTTCGCTATGTATCACATTTGCTCGTTTTGAACATATTCACATACACAGCATTCCGTTAGTTCGGTACACAACATTCCGTTAGTTCGGTACACAGCTCATTTGGGCACACAGCTCATAACATTTCTCGATCTGAACACGCAGTTCATAACATAGCATTCGGTTTAGATGCCACACAGCTCATACCACTGCTCAATCTGAACACACAGTTCATAACACAGTATTCTTTTCATAACATAGCACACCGCTCAATCTGAACATGCAGTCCATAACACGGATTCGTTTTTGATGGCACACAGCTCATAACACTGCTCAATCTGAACACGCAGTTCATTATTCGGTTTAGTGGCCACAGCTCATAACACTGCTAATCTGAACACAGTTCATAACACACATTCGGTTTAGATGGCACACACTCATAACACTGCTTAATCTGAACACGCAGTTCAATAACACAGCTATAACACAGCATTGTTTAGATGCACACAGCTCATAACACTACTCAATCTGAACATGCAGTTCATAACACAGCACTTCGTTTTAGCACACTGCACAAGCTCATAACACGCAGTCTCGTTAGATGGCACACAGCTCATACACTACTCATCTGAACACGCAAGTCCATAACACGTATTCGATTTTTTAGCACACTGCGCAATCTGAACACGCAGTCCATAACGCAGTACATTTTCATAATATACACACCGCTCAATCTGAAATGCATTTGTCCATAACACGATTCATTTTTAGCACACTGCTCAATCTGAACATGCATTCCATAACGCAGTACAATTTTAATAATATAACACACCGCTCAATCTGACCCGTCCATAACGTGATACGTTTATAGCACACTGCTTCAATCTGAAACCCAACGTCCATAACGCAGTACACTTTTAATAACATAAACACCGCTCAATCT